>BMAT01004067.1:142633-159756 GCA_019649035.1 Elysia marginata | reverse complement strand
CCCCCCCTTCCCCAGTTTTATCTTGACGTTTCTTTTTTATATATATATTTATACATTCAAGAGGAGGTAAAATGAACTGTTCTAGAATGATTCCAAGTATAACGCTATGGAATGATTAAGACAACAGAGATTGTGAGACATCACTTGAGATGTTATGTTTGAGTGACCGTATATTTAGTGAGAAGGAGAGAGGAGGACTGAGTAAGAAAGTATAGGAGAACTGAGTAAGAAAGAAGAGAGGATTGGATAAGAAATGAAGAGAGGACTGAGTAAGAAACGAAGAAAGGTTTGGATATGAAAGGAAGAGGGGACTGAGTAAGAAAGTAAGAGAAGATTGAGTAAGAAAGGAAGAGAGAATTGAGTAAGACAGGAAGAAAGAGAGTTCTGAGTAATAAGGGAAGGGAGGACTCAGCAAGAAAGGAAGAGAGGACTCAGCAAGAAAGGAAGAGAGGACTGAGTAAGAAATGAAGAGAGGATTGAGTAAGAAAGGATACACTTAATATTAAGATGTGTGAGATCCCTTGGACTGGTTGAGGAAGAAAGAGTCACAATTTATGTGAGATGTACGAGATAAAATGACTGTGGGTCAAAAAGGAAGAGAAAAAATTGTCAGAATGCGCGTGAGAAACAGCTTTCGATGTTTGCAACTTGGCTTAATAGATTGCTCCCCTTTTTTCGCTAAAATTATAATAATAATTAAAAAAACTTAGCTGTGCCTTTTGATAGTTTTTTTTTTTTAATTATGAGAATGACAATCGTAACGGAACATTGTCAATATCCCAGAAAAACGAAATGCTGAGCTTTGCCATGAATGAGATTTCACAATGCTTTTAACTATATAGAGAAAATGTGTCAAAACCTGATTTAACTCTGTTATAACAGTATTTTTGACAGGATAAATATGCGATCTTTATAACATTAATTTATAAGGACAGTCAGTGATGCCATTCAATATTATTCAATAACGCAGTAACTTCCTCAGGTGCTTATTGTTGAAACCAAAGGTGTAGAAAAAGTTGTGGAAGCATGAGGGGGGAAATTGCTGTTTCTCGTATAACCTTAGACAAACTCCCATCAATATTATTTTCAAATCATAGTCCATTTATTACCGCTACATGCAGAAATTGAAGCAACGATTCCACCTCCAATAACAACTCAAACATTAATTTAATACATGCATTTTTCACTTTTACTTTTTGAAGTAGCCCTTTACTCCGTTGGGTATCTTTAAATATGCCAATAAGTTGAACCGTATTAAGATGTATAAAGAAGCGTATTAACATGTATATTTGGAGCTGTATTCTTAAACAGTAACCAAAAAAAGCGTGAATAACCAAAATGGTTAGAGAAGGGCTTACTATATCCTTGAAAATCATTATGTTTTTCCACAATATGCAGCAAAGAAAATTTAATCTTTCACATGAACCTTTATCTTTGGCCTCTCTGCTTTGTGCGTGCCATTGACACCGTCATCTTCTGATTGCAATAGGGATCGAAAACGAGTGTGGATTTCGATTCTAAGGATGTTAATCTGCACTTGATGGCTAGATGTTTGAAAAAAATTTAAGTTATGAAATGAGCAGTAGAGAGAAGTAGGCTTTAAGTGGAAATGTCCGAAATGTCTATCATCAATGTGAGTCGAACCTTCGCTTTGGAGTAGTTTCCGCACCCACCTTGTCAGTTAGAGAAACATAGCTTATAACATGTCGCCACTGCGCTCCTTGAAAAAAAAAACAAGGTCATGGTTGGAGTTCATTGAACTGAATTGAGATTTCATCCTCTATTTTATTTAGTTTAAAAAAAATTTTCTTTTGTTTATAAGATGACCCGGTTGGTTAGTTATGGTTTTAGTAATTTCTTTTTAGTTGCTTTCCATATTGATAACTCTTTTCCTTTTAGTTTCATGCATTTGAGATTTTTTTAAAGAACTTTTTCAATGATGAGGGCACACTTTGGTTTTTGCTTCCCAACTTCAATGACAAAAAATACTCGTTAGGTTAAAAGTCTAGTTTTCCCTTTCTGGGTGGCGCATTGATAGGTTCTATTGGATCAAACCTTTTAACTGTGAAAGGTCTTTAAAGGAACATTCCATCACTCACATTTTAACGACCAAGTCGCATCAATTGACAATTGATGAGATTTATTGGTTAAAAATTGGCCATTTTTGTCCGTTCATAGCAAGGCTCATTTAAAAGACATCAAGTAGCTCTGGCATGGCCACAACAGAAACAATAGTACCACGGCTGAAATAAGGCGCATCCAAAGATGAACATTTAATGCCCTGTGATGGATATTATTGTTTATGCGCGACGCGTAATGGGTTTAACCTGCATGCCAAAATTTTGCACTGATTTTAGTTACATTTTGTACCTTGGCTTCAGTGGATCATCCATTAATTTATCAAGTTTAAAACTGCACTTCTCAAAAAGAGATGATGGCCTCGCCTCAGATATTAAGAGAACAATACTTTGATTGTAAAGATATACTGTTACAGTTTGATGGAAAACATGTATTTGTTGTGGTATTCAAACGGTTGATACAATTCATGAGTCTTAATTTTCTGCAAGAAATGCTTACTCTAAAAAAATTATCTAGGTTTTAGCTCGAAATAGAGTAAAGAGCACCTGGTTAAATTACTTGAATTATCATCAAATTATCAGAACAATATATACGTATATCTTTGGTAGGATAAAGTTGTACAGAGTCATCAAAATTCATTATAGATGTATAAGGTTTTCAAATGTGTCTTGAAATAGGACCGGATGATTCGAAATATAACGTTAATACTTTTCCATATGAATTTTTTCTTTCCACATTTGTATACTTGCCGACACCTGAACACAGATGGGCCAAAAGAATACAGGACTCCTGGTAAGCAGTATAATAAACACAATTTAAGTTGTATCAAAAAGAGATTAAATGATGCTGACAATATTGTTTTCTGGTGGCAAACTTAAAAGCCTTACAAAATTAAAAAAAAACTACTCACAAAGATTTCAATACTTTATGGTTGCATTCAACGAATTTTTTATCCAGATATCCTGATGCATCGCTTTAGAAAACATTTTTCGGTGCTATGATAGCTGAATTAAGTTGTAAATAAATTTAGAAACTTACAATAAGCTTGCCATTTGCAAGAAAAATTTATTATTAAAAAATTGTCGTAGTTTTAAGCAAGAAACAAAAACTGCTTTACTGATTTGATGGATTTACGCCTTACTAGAACACTATAATTGTACTTTTGAATTTTGTTGGGTGAAAACTGCATGAAGCTATCAAAATTGCTTATTAGGAATTTTAAACAGTTTTTAATAATTTAAATAAAAGATGCGAGATGGTTTTTTTTTTTCACCTTAATTTCTTTTTTTCATCTTGCAATACGTACCGTTAACTCAACAAAGATAAGCCCAAATCATGCAAGAATTCTAGTAAAAACATTATTACATCAACGCAAATTATCGTTCCTGTTTGAAAACTTTCTCTTTGAAGTCAATTGCTTGCATGCAAGAACGATGAATTTGTGCTCTATTCTCATTCACATTTAAACTACATTGAAAATGCTTTACACGCAGCGGTCCATACTTTTTATTGAAAAACTAAAAAGCATGATACATTACACAAGATTAAATCGCGTTTAGAAGATTTTTCATGGGGAGACGTGTATTTTTCTGATGAAAAACTCAATGAACTTTACATGGTAAATAAAACTACTCCAAATATGTCTCTGTATTAAGCTCCATAGTGACATTGATAAAGTAGAACCGTCTAGACGCCGCTCGTAGAATAGGAAACGTGAAGCAAGGAAATTCCGAATTTCTCTCCTGATTTTTTTCTTTCTTGGATTTTTTGTTGTTGAAAAAAGTACAGTCATAAATAAATCAAGTCTAATGGGAAGAAAATGAAACAGCAACATAATTCGAAGAATATATAAAAAAAGGAAATATAAAACACGAATTTTTCAATATATGAAATAATCTTGATACATGAATCAATATCATTTTTCTTTATCTGTATAAAACCCTTATTAGAACTATTCTTGAGTATGAAACTTTTATTTGGTGCCCTCTGTTCAAGAGACGATCTGTATGTATTGAAAATGCTGAGAGAGACGAACATGTAGACTTATTACGAGAATTGTGGAAATGTCGTATGAATTATTCACAAGCTTAATGACTTAAAGGCATCACGTATTACGTTTTCCAACGTTACATTTACCAGGGGAGGATATTTCAAAAAAAAAATTTATGAGTAGGTGCAAAACAAACATCAGACATCATTTATTTATCAAGTGAACTTTTATAAATTTGCAATAACTTACAATATGAGACTAAGAATGCGTCATCCTTAAATAACTTTAATAAGTTTCAAAACCATGTTGATCTTGAATTGATGTCTCTTAAATATGATGTCGATTAATTTTATTCCTATCCCTTTTCCCGGGCGTTTACAGGATAATAATCCTATTCGACGTTTGTTAGGATATGGCTGGATGACATGCATGAACTTATGAGGAAAAATCTTCAGCTCACCCCCATTTCCAATGAGATTTGATTCACTTCTTTGACGTAATTGGAATCTTCGTCAAACTAAGCAAATGTTTACCAAACATGAAAGTTTACCTAACATTGTCTTTTTCCCCCCTTCATCTCTTCTTTCTTTTTTCCCATTGCTTGACAGATATCTGCAACTGTCTAGACGGTCTAGTCAGTTCAGAACTGATATTATGCTCTCGTAACGAGAATTATTGTAGATCACCGCGACCTGTAGACGAAGTTGCCATGTTCACCAGCCGAAGAAATAACTAGACTGAGAGGGATAAATCTTTGACTCAGCTGTAAAAGGGCTGGGCCAGTTTATTGCCGACGGTTTCGTTTTGGACTGGAGTGGGCCTTCATGTTGTTGCCTCGATGCAGATTTACTAGCGTTTTTTTCCTGTTGGTTTTTTTTCTTTTTTGACAAAGAAAAGGTTTTTTGTGATTTGATATTTTCCTCTTCATAAGGTTTTCAAAACATCAATCTAGTCTTGAGTCGTTACTTTCATATTTTCTTATCTACATTGCAAGAGGAGATTTTTCATCAACCTTTTTGGCAAAATAGTCGATTTTTGACGAATAAAGGTAAGAATCGCCATGCAAAATGACAAACTGGAAAAATGGAATTGAAAAATCTTACTAAAAACATTATGCTAAACATAAAATTTTTGTTGTTGTCGCTATTACTCTTGTACTTCTTGTTATTGTTCATGTTCTTGTTCTTTTTCTTCTTGTTATTGTTGTCTTTGTTGTTGTTGTTCTTCATCTTGTTGTTCTTGTTGTTCTTCTTGTTATTGTTTTTTTTGTTGTTTTTGTTGTTGTTGTCCTTTATCTAGTTTTTCTTCTTCTTCTTCTTTTTCTTCTTCTTCTTCTTCTTCTTCTTCTTCTTCTTCTTTTTCTTCTTCTTCTTCTTGTTCCTCATGTTCTTTTTCTTGTTGTTGTTGTTGATGACGATGCTTGCGGTTGTGCGGCTCTTTACCCGATTCGTTTTGTTCTGTTCTGAATTTTTTTGTCTGTTGTTTCTTTGATTTTTATTGCAATTTTTTAACCTAAACCCGACAGCGCCCACAATAACTTTTTAGATCAATTGGAAAAAATGAAAGGGTGCTACTTTTTCTCGAAATCACTAGGAATCACTTGGAATCACTAGGAATCACTAGGAATCACTAGGAATCACTAGGAATCACTAGGAATCACTAGGAATCACTGAAAATTACTAGGAATCACTTGGAATCACTTGGAATCACTAGGAATCACCCAAGTGATTCCAAGTGATTCCAAGTGATTCCTAGTGATTCCTAGAGTGATTCCTAGTGATTCCTAGTTATTTTCAGTGATTCCTAGTTATTTTCAGTGATTCCTAGTGATTCCAAGTGATTCCAAGTGATTCCTAGAGTAATTGCTGGTGATTCCAAGAGATTCCAAGTGATTCCTAGTGATTTCGAGAGAAAGTAGCACCGAAATGAAAAGCTGTCATGGCTTGACTCGTAAGTACTTGAGTATTTTCCTAGTCAAATATTAGTTCTATATAAGAGCTGATATAAGAATGGTGGTATGCTAAAATAAAACAATTTTCTTCGTGGCTGAAAGACGTCTCATCAAAGCGACCATAATACCATACCTATCCGCATGAAGAGTGCACGAATAGGAAATCCAAAAAGCTACGTTTGACATTATTATTGTTAATTTGATACTAGTTTCGCTAAACTGGCATGTAGTCAATTGATTAATCAACAAAGTTGGTGAGGCAGATTTGTGAAATAGTTGTAAATTTTGTGGTTGAAACACCAAAATCCATACAAATGAGGTTGAGGACATTGTAAGTAAGTTTAGATATTATGCCAAGCCGAATTTTTTCACATCTATGAGTATTGTAAGCTGTGAGCATCAGTTTTGATGATGCATTGTCAGTAGCTTGGTGACATGCGCTGTTTTCAGAAATGATTCGGCTCTTCCAGGTGTAGTAAATTTGATTGGGACAAAGCATGCGTCCAATCACAGTCATCAAGCAGCTCTCCAATAGTTGCTAAGGACGCCATTTCGAAATGTAATCAATCTAAGTTGTCTTCTCTGTACTCATTAGTCTATTTCCACTGAATTTGTTTTGCAATTGCAAACAGTGGTTGGTCTCCTGTTAAAACGACACCTGCCCAGAATTAAGGCGGTGAGCCGCTCGTTGTACGACATCCATCGCATGACAAATCATTGTCACAGACTTCGAGTCATCCGGAAACAGTGGCAGCAGAGACCCGATAGTGACCTCAAAGTCACGTGATGGTCCCTAACTAAAGTGGAATGCAGCTCAAGTGACTGGATCATCAACACTCTGGACCCCTTTGTTTAGGAGTCAACGTGTATTGTTCTGCCACTTCGTCACCTCTTCTATGGCAGTGTGAACAAGTTGGTTGTGATCTATAATGCCGACAGCAGCTGTGGTGAAGAAATTTTCCGTAGAATAAGGGGGCAAACAACCCCTTCGGATTCGTACTACTCGGCTGCTGAAATGGCTGTATGCACGGATATGTCAAGAGCGCTGTCATATGAAAATGATAAGCCCAAGAGGAACAAGATTTCTATGGGTTCTTTACGTATACGTCTTGTATCGTTATACCGATATATATTGGTAAAGGAATCTCCCTGCTTTTCCTGTGGTTCAGACAAGTAGATCCATTGGGTTTAATTTGTGTATCATTGAACATATCAATATGGATGTACACAGGGCCTAATCACTTAAACGAGTGCCACTTGTACTTAGGCAGGTAGGGGTCCAGGGGCAACATAAATTTTGTAACACAATTTTAGTCAGCATGCTACTTTGTATGCATTTTAACAACTAAATAATGGTTTCGTTAAACTCTTAAATCCGCAAACGTACAGACTCCTCATTTATGTTTTTTGTGTCAACTATTCACAAATATTATTATGACAACATACAGATTTTTTCAGTCTTGGATGGCGGCCATCTTGGATTTTAACATGAATTTGGCGATTTTGATGTTCTATATGCATCTTATCTAAAGACACCTCATTTATGTTTTCGTGTCAACTTTTCCCGAAGACAATTACGACAATTTACATTTTTTTGGATGGCGGCCATCTTAGATTTCTTTTTAACTTACAGACTTTCGGAAAAAATTCGGCTTGGCGTAAAATCTAAATTTGCTTAATATGTCAACAACATCATTTGTGTGGATTTTGGTATTTTTACTCAAAAAAAAAACCCCACAATTCATGTAAAACATTGACATGAATTTGCCTCACTAATTCACTGAAACAAATTTTCTTTCTCTTGCCCAAGTCTATAAATCTATAAACACGAAGTGTTTACAACTAGGTTGCCATCAACAATTAATGAAATAAAAGTGTATATTTTTTCTAGCAAATAGTTCCCTTTCTCTTAATGCTAACATGCTCGTTTTTACTCACTAGAAGGGACTAAGACTTTCGTTATTAAAAAATATGTCTTCTGCAGGAACATCCTTAGAGCATATGTTTATAAAACTTGGTTATAGTTATACTAGTATAGCCCAAAAGCTCAATGCATCATTACTTTTCAATTTTTTTCTATATTTTTTATGTTACTCAAATTTAGTTTAGCTGTTTATTGACTATCCTCTCTAACTGCATAGCCTTAAGCTCATCCTAACTATTGTCAATGTAATTTGCAGTTGCAAAAATTACGCATAGAACCAATCAATCAGACAAATAATAATATGCCAGTACTGTCCTAAATAATGCAGGGCCAAGCTTTCTACCAAACCCGTAACTAAATGAGATGGTTGTAACAAGGTTTTGCTCAATACAAAACGGAGGCCTATCGCATAAATTGTGATACTAGATCTAGGTACTTTTTAAAGGAACCCACATATCTTTACAGTACGAAGGATATTGGTTGAGGAGCCGTGAGCCGTCTATAAAAATGGCAAATTGTAGGGACGTTTGGCGGGCTTTTTTATGCATAGACAAAAAAGCAGCATAGATGGCCGTACTAAATGTGTCGAACTACTATTCTTTCATTTCCTCGAGGGTATTTCTTGATATGTGCATCTTCTTAGGCACCGAATAGACGTCGTAGTGCGTCATACCGGTTTTATTGGTGCCTTTAATACAACAACAACAACAACAACAACAACAACAACTACTACTACTACTACTACTACTACTACTACTACTACTACTACTACTACCACTACTGATACTACTACTACTACTGTTGCTGTTGTCTCACTGCTACAACTTCTACTACTATTAATGCTGTTGCTACTGCCTCACTGCTACTACAACAACAACAACAAAAACAATAACAACAACATCAACTCTACTACTACTACTACCACTACTACTACTACTACTACTACTACTACTACTACTACTACTACTACTACTACTACTACTACTACTACTACTACGAATATAATCAACATCATTGTAATTCCATGTAATACTATCATGAACAGAGAAGACTGGTGTGTTTTGGCTCAATTTCCATCAAATGCCACTGGACAAGAAATAATAACCACCCAAGGACGTAATCCATAGCTTGATTCATGTTTTTCAGGCTGAGCATAACAAAGATAAGGTCGTGGACAAAATTCGAATTCGCAAGACAAGATTTTATGCTTACATTGTCGACGTAAAATGGTTTTCGCTTCTAGAATTGGTATCTTTTTGACATTGATAAGCCGTAATGCTGTATTGTCCTAACATGGTTAACCGGTGTTTTCACGCAGACGAACAAATCCCAAGATAAGAGACAGACTAGAAGGGGAAGCACGTGTAAAGGAACTAGGCCTTACGAAATGCGACGTAGTTGAGCGGGCAAGGCGTTATTTGTTGTCGTTGGTCTTTGGTAAGACTAACTACCTGTGAGTGATATGCTGAAATTAATTAAATAGCCGAGGCGTCGAAAGCAAAGCCCTCTTGCTCTGTATTTGGACTTCCTCCTTCCCTCGGTAACTATCAGAAAGATTCAAGGGGTTTTACTAGGAAATTTCAGAGACCAGCTTAAGTTTCTAAGTACAGTATCGCTGAAAATGTTTACATTGACAATCAGAAATACATGCATACGGAAGCGAAGTAAATTTAAGTTGAATTGTTTATGATCATTTCCTACAGGAAAACATGTTTCCAGTTTTTTTTTATTTAAACAGAGGTAGCAATGGCAAAATCAGTAATTTTTAGAGGTAAAGCGTAGCTGGGAATAGGTAAAGATAGGTACTAGAAGTAGAAGAAATTAGCCGAAATTGAGGGTAACACAAGGTCCAGAAAAAGGTATCACTTGCCGGCCAAGTGATCGCACTCCGGACCTCTCCGTCCAAGATCCGAGTGTCTAACACTAGGCCACTATGCGATATAAGTAAAAGAGTAAAGAGCGTTTTTATATAGCGTCTTATCCACTAATATGCTCTAGGCGCTTTACATGGATTACTCGACGGCCCATTACCAACCAAATCACCTTCTGAACTCGTAGAGGAGCAGTAAATAAAGTGCATCACTCTAGCATACTGACAAGATCTTTCACTGCCTAAAGTAGGGTACTATTTCAACGCATGAATGAGGCGAAAAGTGTGTAAATAGCCTTTCTCAAGGACTAAACCTTCACCAATCGAAAGCAGGACTCGAATCTCGGACCTCTTGGTCCAAGATCCGAGTGTTTACCACTAGACCACTATGCCATAATTATAAGTAAGCATGTTTTTTCCTCTCTGTCTACTTCCACCCACCGTCCGCTACATGAATCTTTTGAATCATTTCTGGTTTCGCAATAACCTGCCTCCAATGTTTTTAATTTCATACCACTTAAACTTGGCTATGGTACGAAATAGAGCCAAATAAAATCCCACCCCACCCCACCTCTGCTCTGTCGCTCTTTGTCTCTTTTCATTTTGTTATCTTAGCTTTTGCACTCAAGTGTTTTAAAATACTATTTAAGATGGTACTGTTAAATTGTGTTGTCCAGTATTCCTAGAAGAAAGAGGAAGATTCATTACTCCATGCTGTTGCGCAACTTGAATGTTAAGCCCCCATATTTAAGCTCTAAAACCTTTGCCAACCAACAATAAAACTTGTTCGTAAGGTTGAAATGGATGGACACTTACTAGTTGAGGTAAAATGTTATGCCATAATTGTAAGAAAGGAGAGCGCGCGCTCAAAAGGAGAACCAACTTAGCTCAATACAAAAAGAAAACCGTATCTAAGACCAATGTTAAAGCAGCCATTGAGCTGAGTGGAATGGACAAAATTCTGAAGCCAAAAGAGAGAGAGAGAGAGAGAGAGAGAGAGAGAGAGAGAGAGAGAGAGAGAGAGCTATTTCTATTTTTCTCATATTAAATTTGATACATAAAATAAATGTGTAACAATATATCGCAAAAAAAATCAAGATTATCTCTCAGTAAAAAAAAATCTTTTAATCCTTAACCTCTAGATTTTTACCTCTTTCGTGTTCGGCCGGCTAGGGTAAAATTTAAAACATTTGTACTTTAAACTGTCTGATCTATTAAATTTGAAAAAGATTACTGCAAAAATTGTACTTTTAAAAATACGTTCCTCTGCGTCAAAGATTTGCTCGGAGAGGGGTAACAAAGCACTTTAAACGTAGAGTACCTTACTGTAAAAAAGGAAACTGACATAAGGTAGGTAAAGGAGGAGGTAACTTTTCAAAGATATTACATGTAAATCTTAATGGAAAAGATGCTCTAAAATTCAAATGGACATTGGTTTCCCTTTTAACTTTTATTCCTCAATTAAAATTGGATCTTTTACAGACCTTTTTTGTGCTTATTGTGTTTTGCGCTTTGGGCTACCCAGTCCACTCAATTTGGCGCTATATAAAACAGTTATTACATATTTCATATTGAATTTTATTTTTAGTATAATAATATTAACGACAACAATGACAACATCAACAACTTCAATAATAGCATATTTTACTATGATACTGACAATGTTAGAATCTGTCAGGCCGACTCAGAATTGATTATTTTGTATACATGTACCTTAACTGATAACTTTGTTCTGACTAAAAAGAAAACTGAACTGAGCAACAATATTAATAATTGACCGAAGCTAGAACAGCGTGAGAAGCAGACATGTTTCTTGACATTTCTCCTACGAAAAAAAACCCAGTGGGTTTACTTAAATGAACAGAGTCCTCACCCTAAACAGGGCAAGACGTTACTTTAACAACATGCTTGTGCTGATGGGAGATATTTCATATCAAACAAGATCGACGATGTAGGGATTTATAATTGTTATTTCCCTTTATCTTTTTTTTCTAAATGGGTCTTAATTTTAAAAAAATCCCAAAAGCCAGTGTCTTTATAAGGTTCATCACTAACGATCGATTGCTGCCGCGGGCAATCAAAGTACAGCATCCTCCATGTGGTTTTCACTGCAGATACTGCACTTTGATTGATTGTCACGGGCGGATTGGTTAAGCACACCAGTCAAGTTTAGTTTATTGTATATTCTTCATCTTTCCATCACAAAATTGCACCAGGAACGAAACTAGAATGCTAGGAATTTGACGCCGGGCTCAAATTTAATGAGAATTTAAAATGTGATTTGCTGGGAACTCAGATATACCCCATTTATGTTACCTATGTTACCTGAGGACTCCAGGGGAAAAACCTGGCACCAATCACATGAAACACTCGGTGAAATTTTATATATCTCATAAACGTGAATACATCATTCAAGATAGCTTCGTCGACCGATGAGTTTGTTGTTGATGCATTTCATTCATTTGGATCATTTTAAGTGTTGTATTTAGATATTTAGACGTTCAATGTAACTTGTTCTGGTAGCTTTTGTAAAGCAAGCTCATTTGGGTGACTTATGCCTTTTCCCCCCAGAAGTCTTCATTTGAATAATCAATCTTTAGTGTATCTAACACAATTTGTCTCATGGATTTATAAAGTTCATTTTGTCTATCTTACCTTATCTTCAACAGACTCTTAACCCAAGCTCTGCATGGGTGGGTGTTCAATTCCACGGCAACCTTTGTCCTCAACCGGGACGTTCTCAGTGTCAGTACCAGGCCATCCATCTCAAGTGTAAACAAATTTGTACCGAATTATCATTTTGATATATCTCTTCCAATCCTTGGTAAGAGCAAAGACAATAGCGAGCAAGAAGGAGAACGGAGCCTAAATCTCTGTGACAACAGTGCTAACAAAAGCGTATACGAATAGAGCCGGTAAACATTTTTTTTTACAAAAAATAGCTTAAACATAATGATTAGGGTGCTGTGTCAAGATCTCGAGTGAAACAATGGTGTACTTAGTTTGGAAAAGGCCGAACAAGTCTAGATGATGAGCCAAAGTCTGGTCACCCGAAAACATCGACCAATGAGGAGAACACAACTCGTGCTGATTAGCTCATCAAATGTGATTGATTGATTGAAGGGTATTTGACAAGCCCAATTCCACTTCTAAGGTGCTCTCAGGGCTTGGGTCCCAATGACAATTTACGGGCTGCCACCCAGAGACTAGCGGGGATACCATGACTTAGCCTCAGCCGGTCACATTATACTGACACCGACCCAACCAGTAGGGGCCCGGACTGTGCTCGGCTGTGTTTCGAACCCGCGACCTCATGGTTACGGAGCGAAGCCACTACCAACTGAGCTATCTAGGCCCCTCATCAAATGTGACAGGAGGATGAAGACACGCAAGTTTGCTTTGAAACTCGAGATTCCAAAGAGTATGGTTCATGAAATAGTCCATGACACTTTGGGATATCAGAAGGTGTCTGCAAGATGGGTTCCAAAAATGTTAACGGAGGATCACAAGCTTCAAAGGGTTGAAATTTCACAACGCCTTCTGCTGCGATGCCAACAAGACAATGGGGATGAGGATATGACGCATATTGGTGTGGGGCCTGCTGAAGACTTTTGAGCAAATAATAATCTACTTGGCAATCTGGTTACTGGTGATGAAACTTGGGTCCATCTGAATACCCCAGAGACAAAGCGCGACTCCATGACTTGGAAACATCCATCCTCTCCCGTGACAAAAAAGTTCAAAGTGCAGAGGTCCGCAGCTAAAGTGATGGCTAACGTTTTCTGGGATGCGAAAGGTATGATCCTCTTAGACATTTTGCCACAGGCTCAGTTTATCAATTCTGTCCTATACTGCAGCCTTCGTGACCGCCTCAGAGATGCAATTCGTCGCAAAAAACCTGGATTCTTGAGAAGGGGTTTTGTGCTTCAGCACGATAATGCGACCCCTCATTCAGCAAACTTTACACAGAAATGGCTGCAGCGCTACGGTTGGGAAATTCTTCCTCATTCTGCCCAATATCCAGACCTCGTACCCTCTGACTTTCATTTGTTTGGACCCTTGAAGTGTCATTCAGGAAGCATGGCTTTCGAGACAGAAGGTGACCTCGTCGGTGAATCGAAGAATTGGTTTGCACATCTTGACCTTGATTTCTTTTGAGTAGGTATTTATTCGCTGCTGTCGCGCTGGAAAAAATGCATCGATCTCCATGGGGAGTACGTTGAAAAGTAGAGAAGTAGTGACACTTCAATTTGTGCGAGTTTCAAATTGATCCCATTCAAGCTGTCTGAGTTATGCCCGTTGTCCTGTTTCTTTTCGGACGTCTCTCGTAGATACCATTGAAAATTGAACGACCATTTTGGATTTTTTGTGCCTCTCTATATGTTCTGTTGAATTCTGCCGTTATTCCAGTTGCCTTGGAGAATGAAAGGTGAATACTTTATAAATTACTACTATATATTTAGATGACTTTGGCGATACATTTCTTAGTTTACTGAATGTTCAGGGGCTTTTGTTTTTCTAAATATACTGGTATTAGTTCCGAGCTACTCCAACATTGAATATCGCCTTACTACTTTTCCTACAGTATTTTCTACAACTGCATTTAAATTTGATAGTCTCAGTTGTCGCGAATTGATAAATGTAATTTGAAATATATAACTTGGCTGTTTGAACGTAAATCGAGACCTAATGCCTTCATTTCGTTAAACATTTGTATGTGCTATAAATATACCAATGTAAACTTGACACTTTATCATTATTGTTTATGTTGTATCCATTTTTGCATGAATACTTGTTTAGTTGATACTTTTTAATTTAAGCTCTTTATTTATACATGCATTGTGGATCTTATTTCTCTTTTGTACACTGATAAGTTGAAATACGGATAATTCGGAATTTACTTTATTACTTGTGAGTTAGAGGTGTCGGGACTGCACTGTACATGTTTCATTAAGCCAGTTTTGATGTCTTATATTTTTATTTTATTTTTCTTTCAGTTCTTAACGGAGCGCAAATACGCTACGGTGTAACGAATAAATCGCTATAAACCACAACTTTGCGGGCGTGTAAAACTTTATTACATAAGTTTGGAAGGGCGGCAGCCACACTCAAACTAAGGCTGAATGGCAGCTGCACATTACGAGCGACTTAACTGTTTTCTTTAATTTTTTTTTCTTCTTTCAAACTTTCACCAATTGATAACAGATAACATTTCCTGATGTGATATTGTGAAGCGCGGGAAAAAACATCATAACCATACTATGGTACTCTGACGGAACCTCGTCCAGATGGCGTGACGAGTCAATGAAATGTTTACATGTTTACGTCATAATAAACTGTGTGTTAGGACAATGCGCCTATTTAGTTTTTAAAAAACAGCTAGACCTAGAGACCCTGGTTCTGGTGGGGAGGCTTTTATCGCAGAGAGTTTGTAACGCTTTAGTTGTAAATAATTCCCTTAAAAAATAGTATGTTAGAACAGCTGCCGGTCAGGGGCGGGTAACCGAAAGTTAAAATAGAGACCACAGCTTTGCGAGGCCTAAATAGTAGTAGTTGTAGCAAAGCAGTAGAATTACTTTTGCAAAGCTCTCCCAAGAGGTTATTCGCTTTTGTACAAAAATAGTGATACTGTATGGTTTAGAATAAAACTCTCGCAGGCTCATTCCGCTGCTGAGCGAAATCCGACTCTATAAAATATTATAATATAATATAATCTGGAAATGTTTCTAGATAGCCTGGATTAGGTGTAAAAATGGAAATTTCGGGCTATATGCTTGGTTGAAAAGTTGATTTAATGGCATAATCTGTTGGTTTATTAATGGCGGTGTCTAGGAAAATCTGAATTCATTTGTGAAGACAATTATTGAAACACTCTTTGGAAACTTCGCAATATACATATATGTGACCCAGCACGAGAAAACCCAGCTAAAATCGGAAATTTAAGTATCTGCGAATTTAACATCACCAGAAACTGCAGAGTTTAAGGAACAATATGAAAAAAACAGAATGCATGTACCTATTGTAGTTTTTGTTTTACAAAGTTTCAAAGAAGATTAAATTATTGATGTTTAGAGTCGCCTTGACACACATTATTGCCTCTAGCTTCAAATGGGACCCAGCGTCTTTAGCTGGGTTTTCCCGTGTTGTGTCACATATATATATATATTTTTGTGCTCATTTTGTACAACAAAAAGATGGATATTTGTAATACCAGAGGCAGTACGAACAAGGTAGGCCTAAGTATAATCTTGGAAAAATTCACTTCAAGTGGTTAGAAACGGTAACGTTATCTTACGGTCAATAAATCTGAAAAACCAATAATCAGATTATCTTAATTTCATATTCTGAGAGTGACAACGAATGAACTTTTTTTTCCTATAAGAAATGCTGGGTAGCGGCTTTCGCAGGCTGTTTATTCTCTCGGTTCATTAAATACAGTGCTGACACATTCTTCATTTTCATAATGTCTTGAGGTTTCTTTCTATTTTGGTTTATTTGCTAATATATTAACTATTTGCTGTAGCTGATGTCGTATCCAGATGCTGTTTATTTGGTATGCAAAATCTGATGTTGAGAGAGTGAGAGAGAGAGGAATAAATTTGGAAAAGAGCTTTGGCAATTCTATTTATGGGTGAATAAATTAATTAGTTAAAGTATTGATTTATTGATCAGAATATTGTGATATCGTTGTCAAGTGGTAAACACCTGACTTTCGAACCGATGGGTCCAAGGTTCGAGCCCGTCGTTTGGCAGGTCGACCTCTAGAACATGAGAAAGGCTACTTACACACATTTCCTAGCAGCATTTAGGCATTAACTGAGTACACGAATATCAGCAGTCATAGAACATGTCAGTGTACTAGAGTGACGCTCTTTCACTGCTGTTCTTCTGCAAGTTCAGAAGTTAATTTGGTTGGTTAATGGCATGTCGAGGAAGTCATGTAAAACACTCATGGATTAGGCACTATATAAAAAGGCTCTATCACTTAGAGCATTAATGGATTAGGCGCTATACAAAAGAATCTCTATTGCTTTAATTTTCTTGTGTTATTGTGCAATCTAGAGTGATTAAATGCATTATCCAGTGATCTCTCTGGCAGCATTTGTTACTATTATTAAAAAGGCCAATATAAAGATGGCAGTTGACGTCATAATTACGACGAGCGGCCGGTTTTGTCCATTGTTATTTTTAGAACTTCTGCCCAGTTAGAGTTCTTTAAAAAGTACTTACAAATTTAGCTAAACCTTAAGAAATATAATCATAACTCCTAAAAGTGAAATCGTCTCAAAGACGGAAAGGGGGGGGGGGG
>BMAT01004067.1:128924-142621 GCA_019649035.1 Elysia marginata | reverse complement strand
ATGACGTGCTCTAACGTTTGCCTGAAGTCTTGATGACCCTATTGATTTTAAGTCTAGTAGAATGGATTTTGAAAGCGTTTTATGCAGTAAACTGTCTGTGTGTAGTTGGATTGTTTTTAACTGATAGTTCTTCAACGTATGCGCATTTGGTTTGCATTATGTAGCATCGGAGATTCTTCCGGCTTTATTGTGAAACAACTCCTAATAGGTGGGTTTTAACTTTTAAACAAACAACTTGAAAGGATTAGTTTTTTTTTCTAATTTTTAAATAATCTTTTCTCAACAGCGTGAAGGTCAGTTTGTACAAAAGAAAACCGTTTGGAAAAAAAAGGATTATTCGGTTACCTATAAATTTATTCTAAAATAAATGCGAACAATAACATAACATGTATAAAATTTTCTGTTGCCTTTCTAAAATGAATGAGAAGTCAAAAAGCTTTAAAAAAAGTAATGGCTTTGATTGCCAAGGAAAATTCAGTATTCAAAACATAAAAATTCCTTTCAAAGCCACCAAAATAGATAAATATGACAGAGCAACTGCTTTGGTTGAGGTCAGTTTTCTGCAATTCTTGTCTAAGACGATAAGAAAAATATAGAACTTCAAGCAACGTAAAAAAAGACCTAAAGAAATCAAGAAAGGCAGTTTACAAGAAAGGAAGGTGATTCTGGCAAAGATATATCTGAGAGAGGAAAAAAATTAGTTCTTAGGAAAGTATTTATAGTTACTGCTCGAAGAAAAAGTAGAAAAGTGAAACATACCGCTAGAAAAAGGGGGTTATGTTCACTGTAGAATTAGAAACAAAGAATTTCAGGCAAAACTGTATTGAATTAGCCCAATGGAAACCAAGAAGTCAATGAGGTTTCTAAACATTCGTATTGTGGTTTTGCTTAATCAGTGCAGTAGGCTAAACAGTGCATCAAATGTTTACTTAGTTGAGTCGTGGATAAATTGCAACTAATGAACTTCAGCTTTACTTACACAGTTGTTACAGGAATTAGTAATTTATGCTTACAACCGAGAACGAACCACCAAATCTTCTGTCGTTTTCAGTGACAGTTTTGGCGAGCGAGACGTAAAATAACTCTTTTCATGGCTAAGGTAACTTCACAACTCTTTTACACGCCAAATCTGGGAGAAAAGAGAGGTCAAGTTTTACACACTTTAGCCTACCATTTTTTTTTTCAAAATAGTAAACGGAAGAACACACATTAACGAAAAATAAAAGTTTCGCCCGTTTCATTTGATGAACTCTGTATTTAGAATTTAGGGTTAGTTCAATATCTAAAACATAGATTAAGATTCTAAAAATTTGACTTTCAAAATCTAGAGATTAATTTAAATGATCTAGATTTAGAGCTAGATACAAAATATATCTTGATCTACAGTCTGTATTTTTTAGACCTAGATATAGACTACATTTTGAGCGCCATTCTCTTCCATTTTAGGCTGTGCGTGTCAAATTAATTTTCTTCTGTTTTAGAAGCATGGGGTTTGCATGTGAAGTGTCGTAATTTTTAAGGTCACCTTCTCAAAAATAGGGAAGGAGACAACATTTAAAAAAAGATTAAAATCACTCATTTGGAAGACAAACCTAAAATAGTATGGCTCTTACGAGTATTAACGAAACAAAAGTCTGCTAATGGCTTAACGCCTTCGCCAGGCAAAAGAAAACAAAGCATGAAACGGTAACATTTTGCTCTTACCAGGTTTAAGCTACGTCACCTAAGCTTGCACTACGCATGCTTATACAGAGTGAAACGGTAACAAAAGTGGGCACAATAATTACAATAAAAGAAAACCAATAATAAAATATTGTTCAGAAATACACATCCTTTAAAAAAAAAGAAAAAAATATTCTAAATATTTAAAAATGCGCGTGATGAAAATAGATAAAAATAGCCTACCAATAGGAAAAAACTGCTGAAAAAAACAATTAGAAGAAGGAGCTAGGAGTAAGTGTCAAGGGTAAAAAATATTGTTTAAACTATATCGTGAATGAGACAACGCCTGTTAAATGGTTAAAAAAGAATTATCTAATAAAAATAAGAGTTTAGTTTACAAGAAGTAGAAAGAGTACAACTAAAGAGTTTTAATTTTTAGATGTGACAATGTCCTAAAACGATTAAGTAAAAAAAACTTATCCCAACAAAGTTTGGTTGTCAAAAGAAGTGCTCTTCAATGTTTTTATAGTTTGAATATGATGAAATACACCATAAACTTTCAATATCTACGAGGACATTTTTAAGTAAAAATTTGAACCTTTGGTATGAAATATAAATTATCAAATTTGAACATCAGTGGAAGTCGTTTCATTAAAAAAAATTATGGTAGCTACACACATGGACCTGAAAACGGCCGTCACCTTAATGGAAGAAAACTTGACACGCGGGGCTTAGAGGGCCTAAGGCTGAAACGGATAAAAGCACCACACCTCGAGCCCAATGCCGAACAAGAATGGCGCCCAAAACCTAGAATAGATCTAAGACTGATTTAGACTCGTATATCAAGATATGTTTTAGATCTAGATCTAAATATTGAACTATCTAGTTTTACATCTTTTAGACAAGTAATCTAGATTCTTGACCTAGATCTAATCCAGATTAAAATTTTAAATGTAGAATTTAACAGACGCATTAGGAAGCAGGCAAGACCATAGTGCATTGTATAATTAATTTTTTTGTCTGTACTTCCGCCGACATTTTTTTTCGAAGTGTGCAAACTTCGTCCTAAAAGTCCGGGCCTATTTGTGTTTTCAGTGCACAAGAATAAGTACTATTCATCATTTCATGTGTCCCGAGTTTCGAAACATTTTTTCCGTAGCTTTTAATTGGTTAAATACTCACAACTAAATGACAAACAGGGTTTGTCACTGCTTTGACATTTTGGGTGTCAAACTTCACGCAGATAGTGTGACATTAGTCAACAAAATGGTCTATTGAAAACTGGCTAGGTTTTCGGGGGGATGTGACAAGCAAACAATGCTGCCAAAACAAACAAAAAAACATTTTCAAAACATGTTTGGATAAAGCTGTCAGTGGTTGACTTTCTGGTGTCATGGTTTAGAAGTTGGTGACTTTTGTACGACCGCATTGTTTCACTGTCTACAAGATTTGGGCAAAGCAAAAGTCTAAGAGAGATATTTCTAATATTTACACAACTTGCCTTGCCGATATAATGCAACACTGTTTGGAGAGGAAAACAATTCAATTTGCTTTCCACTGATAGCAATAATGTCAATTTTTTTTCATTATAAATTGATGCAACGGTACGCTGCATACCCTAAAACAAGAACAACAAAACAACAAGACAAACTTTTTACATATTTTTACCAACATGAACTCGCACGAAATGATTTTTTAAAGTCTCGTGCCGTGAGTGCGACTTTTTTAAAAACCTTTTTTGCAAGTAGTGTCCCTTGGTTTGAGGTCAAGTCGACCGCATTGAATTGGTTAGTTTCTGTTCTCTCTTTGTCTTTTAAAACTAATTTGCTTGGGTCAAAGTTGTAAGCGATAAGAAAAGATAAATTTATTGCAAAGTATTCATGATAGTTTATTGCGCAGATTTTGTATTGGTATCCAATGCTATTAAAAAGACTTATGATTAATAATCAAATTTGTTTGTAAAGGGGAAAGGCGGGTGAGGTTCTCTTCAATCAAGTGACGAATACGGGAGATGATGTCGTATTCAACAAGAAACTGAGATAAATATTCATAAACTTAAGAGAGAATCTTACCTATAAAATTTATAAAAGATTATACTCTTAGCTTTAGAAAACTTTCTGTAAATTCAAAATTTTTTCCTATGATATCATAATTAGTTCATGTACTTTTAAAGATAGTATCTTATCGTAGAAATTACTCTCCTAAAAAAAAACAACTTTTTAGGGGATACTTTCCTAGAAATAAGAAAGTCAACATCAGATGGGATAGAAACAAGTATAACTGAGATTGAGATAAGTGTGTCATGTCTCATCATGATACAATCATTCCTCTTACTCTCATTATTGTTGCACCTAATTTTCATTTATTTTAAAGACGTTTTAAACTAAAACTACGTTTGACCAGGAAAGCTTTGGCGAATTAAAAAAATAAGCCTGTCGAGCCTTACATCATGGAAATCCTGGAATTCTATACAGAATTATCTCTGAAATTAATGTATGTGGTCATTGCTCGGGTACATTTAAGTTTTTAAAAAAAAAAAAACCAACACAATAATGACTTGAGACGAATAAGTGCATCGACCCCATGATCTCTAGTCTTAGTACTCATTTCATCTGTTACTGCCCTTAAGGTTATTCAGTGTTTGAGTAAGAATGCAAGTCACGAAAGCCGAATAGCTAATTACGAAACCAATAAAATATTTAGCATAGCCTCTTTGAAAAGAGGCGTAGCCCTATGAGAGAAAAATAAAAAATGTGCCATTTGAGTACAGAGCGGATCACGCTTGACAGTTAGATAAAAACTTGCGGACATCAATGTAAAGTCTATATGAAAAACCTTCTAGAAACTCTCTCATCAAAAAGATATCGTGAAGGCTAAACGTTTATCAAGTATTTCTATAATTCTAAGACAAAGGTAAAACTAAGGTGGGGAGCGAATAAGGAAATCATTTTGTATAAAAGTGGTATTAAGTGTTGAGAAAGTTGGGCTTAGATATATAGATGGGCTGTTTAGTAAGAACTAGATTAATGTAAGGATAAGAAGTGGGTGGAAACGTTAAAACTGTAAGCAGCTTATTCACAACGATTGCCTGATTGTCCTTTTACATGATCTCACGAGCAGGCCAGTCTATCCTTATTTATGACCTCCATGTCATGTTTGACCAATGATAATGCTATGTCTATGAATATGTAACTATTAATGATTATACGTATTGTCTTTGCTCAAACTCAACAACTGTAGACTAAATGATCGCACCCAACACAGATGTAGGCAACTTTCTTCTTCCCAAAAAACAATGTATTTGATCTGATTTGCGGTTGGTTTTTGAAGTTACCAAATTTTCTGAAAATACAGAAATACTGATGATGTGATCAAGCGACAATATATACAACTTAACATCACTGATACTCATGACAGCTTAAATAATTACTAAGTTACTTTAAAAAATTCTAATAAGATAATATGGTTCTGGCCTAGATCTAAACATTAGCAAAGATGGAGACTGATTTTGTTGTCAGAAAAACATGCTTTATGGAGAACATCCTTGCTGCATCTTTTACCTAAGACACTTTTTCTTTCCATAAATAACGCATCTATGTCAAAAGAAACGATCTGTATTATTTGACTTCAGACTTATTGTAAGTAATTAAATGTAGAAAGTTTTGATGTATGTAGACTTCTCTTTGTTTTCATTAAGTTAGACATAATGTACTTTATGTAGTATTCGCTTTACTTAAAACCCTTATTTAATGGAAGGCGATATTTTGTGGGCTTGTTATATCCAAATATTAAGGGGTAAAATTAATAAATGCACGTAAGACCACTGTCTTAGTATCTATGTTGCCGTTGTTGTCTTATTGTTCTTGCTGCTGTTTTTATTTATTATTGCTATGCAGTTGTTGATCTTGCTGTTGTAGTATTATTGTTGCTGTTGTTGCTAATCTGTTGCTGTTGGAGTCAGTCTGTTGCTGTAGCTGTTGCTCTTGTTGTGGTATTGTTGCTGCTGTTATGTTGCTGTTGTTTTGTAATCGTTACTTGAGCTTTTAATCAGTTACTGTATCTGTTGCTCTTGTTGTGTTATTTGTGATGTTGTTGTTGTGTGGCTGTTGCTCTTGTTTTTAAATCATTGCTGTTGCTGTTAAACTGTTGCTGTAGTTACTGCTATTGTTGTTCTATTGCTGCTGTTTCTGTTGCGTTATTATTGCTGCTCCTGTTGTGTTATCATTGCTGTTGCTATTTTATCATTATTGCTATTGTGTTATTGTGGTAGTTGCTGTTGTTGTGTTGTTATTGCTGTTGCTGCAGTTATTGTTCGTGTTGTGTTATTGTGACTGCTTTTGTTGTTATGTTGCTTTTTTGTGTTATTGCTGCTGTTCTAACATGCTGTTGGTTTTGTCATGTTATTGGTGCTGTTAACGTTGTTATTCTCATTGAACTAGATAAATCAAAATCTAGACTCCAACTTCAGATACTTGGTAAATGATAAAAGCAATGTATTTTCTTTGTTTGTTCAAAAGTGAAAAAAGTTAATGAAATCTTTTTTTGGAAAATGGAATCTTAACACCAGAAAAGCCCCTCGCCTGCTCTTGATTAGTTTCAAAATATCACAAAACATTAGCGTCATAACAGTTGTCTTTTGTGTTCTTCTCACTTTTACATATCAGTCGACTCATTAGCTTTTGATATTTATTTTATCTTTTTTGAGTATTGATTTAAAAAAAATTAAAATGCTTCATACAAAACTATTAAAATACAAAAAGAATGAATTCATATTGCGTCTTTTATTTCACTATGGAATGAAAAACTGTAATGTTTCCTAAAAGTACAAGAAATATAAGAAACTTTAATTCAGAAAATTTTCACGTATATAATGGCACTCCAATACAAAAACCCGGAAGTGGAAAATTCGAATTAAAACAAACCAGTTTCAAAGTTCATCTTTTTAGTTCCATTTCTTTATACAAAATTGTAAAAAATTATGCGCTATCTTTTGTGAAATAACGATAAGAGAACCTTTAAACGTGTAAAGTCAAACCCTTTAAAGGTGAAACTTGTTGCATTTAGCTCATTTGGATGGAATAGATGACAATTAACATTAAAATGTCACAAATCACGCTTCCATATTCAGAAAGGCTACTCTTGATTAGCCTTTCAAACTGAGGGTACCGGTACCTGGGCTGTGTTTTCTCAATCATGATAAAATGTTGGGAGGCTTATACGAAGCAACCCCGGGTAATAAAATGTTAATGAAGTTTATACGTGGACTATTGAATTAACTCATGCAACATTAATTTTCGTTTAATACCGTCAATTACAATTTTTTTCGATATTGCTGAATGTAGAGGTTATAAAGAATAAAAAAAAGAGATATGGATAGGGACAGATGCAGAATGAAGAAGGATGGGACAAAGAGATTGAGATGTAAAGAAAGAAGAAAAGGCTAACTTCAGAGTTTAAAAAGCCAGAGGGTGAGACGACTAAAATGAAATAGAAAGGTTAAGATAAATACCGGGAATGAATGAAGGAGAATCAGACTGATAGACAGAAAGAGAGGAAAGACACATATAAAGACATTGGTAGAAGGATGATGGGGCAGGAAGGAAAAAAGAGAGAGAGAAAGAGAAAGACAAACATGCAGATAGCCAACAGACGAAAAAACAACAGACAGATGGAAAGAGAGAGACAGACATAGAGACAGGCAGGCAGACAGATAGTCAACAGACAGACAGGCAGAAAGAGAGAGATGGAGAGAGAAAAAGAGTGAGAGAAAGACAGAGCAACAGATAGAAAAACAACAGACAGACAGATAGAGCCAGAGAGAGAAAAAGAAAGAGAGAGAGAGCCAAAGAGAGAGAAAAAGAAAGAGAGAGAGAGAAGAGAGAGAGAGAAAGAGAGAGAGAGAAAGAGAGAGAGAGAGAGAGAGAGAGAGAGAGAGAGAGAGAGAGAGAGAGAGACTGTAAATGGCGGTAGCGAGAAAGATGTTTGTTCCAGAACAACAAGTGGTGAGTCATAACACCCTTTACCCGATCCACCACACCCCACCCCACCCTTTCCCCAGAGTTCAAAATCCTCGGACTGCCCAGTCCGGTCTATGAAGGAAGAAGAAGAGGAAAAGTGAAAGAGCTGCTAGTTTGCAAGCATGCATACCGTGATGAAACGGGTGGTGATGGTAGAGGAATAAGAATTATTGATATGATAGAGGAGGGACAGAGATAGAGAGAGAGAGAGAGAGAGAGAGAGAGAGATAAGGGGGGGGGGTGTAGGGGACTGACATGGGGTAGTTAAAAGTTTATAATTATCTTGACTTCATCAACATCCCTGGACATGACTTACTTCCATTTTTTTCTTTAGGGGCTGTGCTAAGCCATTTTCGCTTTTGAGTTAGCTGAACGTTGCTTTTGTTTTTGGAACTTCAAGAATTGTCGTTTATTCACTTCCTATGTATTATTTAAAATTACGCCTACCTGCAGTACTACTAACCTATCTATCTGTCTATCTATCTGTCTATCTATCTATCTATCTATCTATCTACCTACCTATCTATCTATCTATCTATCTATCTATCTATCTATCTATCTATCAATCTATTTATTTATTTATCTGTTTGTTTGTCTACCTACCTACCTATTTTTCTATATTGATAATTTTTTGTGCTTTTCGCACAAAGGTAGAGTGCCCAACATGGTTGTAGCGTATTAAAAACGTAATATGAAATTTAAAAAACTTGATAAAAATCAAAATAAAATTATGAAGAAGCCATATTGTAATCAGCTTCCTATCTTTCTATCTACCTACCTATCTATCTATCTATCTATCTATCTATCTATCTTAATGCTTTTTTCATCTGTCTATGAAGCAGCGTACCAATTATACAGAGGCTTATTACATCAATCTTGTTATTAACATGTGTATTTTATTTTTTCTT
Organism: Elysia marginata; assembly: GCA_019649035.1. Taxonomy (NCBI): domain Eukaryota; kingdom Metazoa; phylum Mollusca; class Gastropoda; family Plakobranchidae; genus Elysia; species Elysia marginata. The sequence goes on along the minus strand of BMAT01004067.1, from coordinate 134,034 downwards.
TAAGGATAACGCTTTTTATCTAACCCACCCTCATTCCTATTCTCCCATCTGCTCTCCCCTCTTTCTCTCTCTCTCTCTCTCTCTCTCTCTCTGCGTGTCTCTGTCTCCGTCTCTCTCTTCCTCTCGCTCTCTTTGCCTCTGTGTCTCTGCCTCAGTCTCCCTGTGTCTCTCTCTCTGTTTGTCTTTGTCTGTCTGTCTCTTTCTCTCTTTCTGCCTCTGTGTCTCTCTGTCTCTGCCCCTGTCTCTCTGTCTCTCATACTCTTTGTCTCTGTCTGTCTGTGAATCTGTGTGTCTATCTGTCTCTCTCTCTGCCTCTTACTATCTGTCTGTCTCTGTCTGTCTGTCTGTCTCTCTCTCTCTCACATCTCTGAAAATCAGAGACTTCACCTTTTTCCGCACTAGCCAAAGCCCCTGCCCCCCATCCCTTCTTTAAATAAAAACATTTCGTATGTCCCACCTTTCTGCCGCCCGCACCCCACCCGCCGCCTCCTCCTTCCACCCTCAGCTTCAAGGGTTTGAGATGCTCACGAAGGTTTTTAAGCTCAAGTTAGAGGCCGGTTCCTCTGAGTTGGGCACATGGGTGTTCGCCCTGATGGCCGCAACTATCAACTTCTTAGCCTGTCTGATGTTTTGTGGCTAAAACCCAGGGTGTTTGAAAGATCTCTATCGTCTTAACGCGTACCCGAACTACTTACTTCACTCAGAAATTGTTATACGGTGATGCAATAGTGCTTGCTCGACAAAATAAAGCTTTCAAATAAAGTTTTGCTGAACAGTTAGTTGCACGATTTAATTCTAAATATCAACTAAGATTTGTTTTAATTTCAGGCAATTTTTTCCTTCACATGCGGCTGTATATAATTATATATATGTGGGAAAGGCAACAGAAGAGAAAATATGAAACACACATTTGAACCTTGAAAGACAGAATAAAAACACAAGGTTTGTCACTTTTCGTATTTGAAATATCGCTAAATGTAAGTATAAAAAAACATTTCCTGCTTCAAGAACTGTAATCAAAAAGTATTGTAAGGCATTGCTTATCTTCAATCCCGATGTACACAGCAACAAGTCGTGCTATTTCAATTAGCCATAACAGGTAAGAGTTTGGACTTAATAAAGTAAATTGTAGATGTCTTATAGCTAATCACAGTTACGACTATTATTTAGAACTAAAAAAAAAAAAAACTTAAGCGGGAACAATTAGTCATATTGTTTGTAGATTAACTTTTTTTCTTTCGTCTTTTTCTTGCGATCGATTCCCCTCTGTAGTTGCTATTATGGAATCTTTTTTTTTCTCTTTTTCTTGTTGCTCGTGTATGATTCGCTCCCAAGTCTCTGCAAGAGATTCCGCTATAAAATTAGGCGGGACAATATCGTCGCGATTTTCAACTTACCCCAACGATGCTGCGTATTGAGGGTATGATTTATAAACAAAATAATTGCAACAAACTTTCTTAGGGCTGCATTTTATTTAAATAGACGGGCTTTAGCCAGTCTGTTACATTAAGGAGTCCTTGGAATCTGCAGGTTTTGTATGAATGGACTTTGGTGTGGGGACATTCACAGTAAAATTGGTATTGTAGTTTATAATGTAATACAATGATCATTTAGAGATAAAGAAATTATCTGAAGGTCTTATAGTTAACCTGCACTTGTTTTGAAGGAATGCCATTGAGCTAATTATTTTCTGAACAAGTTTACAATTTTGTGAATATTTTTCTTGTCGGTTGGACTATTTTTATTTTTCCTAAAAGTTAGTTACAAGGTTACCGCATCACAAACCGGGTGAAAAAAACTAAACTCTTTTTCTTGGAATCCAAATTACTTCAAATACGGTATGACAGTCTTACAAAGTTAGATGCTCTTAGACTTTCTCTGTCAAAGTCCGTCACGCTTTTCACGTTGAACAGTATCCTCGTAATTTCTAGCACTTAATATGATACTGTTCGGTGTGTGCATTCAGCTTACCTAATTGTCATAGTTATAGATATAAAGCACGGAGAGGGACGGGAGGAAGGGGTGGGCGCAGAGACTGTTTTTTGTTGTTGTTTTTTTTGCATGTACGTGTTTTTGCTTTTGTTTTTGTTTTGTTTTTTCAGCGAAAACTGGAACAGGTAAGGAATTAGGTTTTGTAGAATAAGACTTTATATTCCGCTGGGTCGGGTGTTTACATTTTTGTTGTTTAGTTTGAACGAAATTTTTTTTACCTCCTCATAATTATTTATTATTTCTTTTGAAATTATAAAAAAAGTTTACGCCACGAGTTAGAAATATACTGGATTTAATTTTTAGTAATAATGAGCGGTTTAATTTGGACCCATTGCAGTTATTGATAGAGTAAAATATTGAAAAAAAAAGAGACGAAAATGGCTGTGTGGGTTAAGTTGGGTTAAGAGTAAATTAAGATGTTGGAAGAGATAAAGACAGGAACAATTAATCCTTACTTTTCCCAAGAATTTAACACCGCTTATTTCTTCCAATGTTCAAAACCCAGTACAAACTGCATATATAGGTTGTAGATTGTAGTGCGACGTCGTGGTCTAGTGACAAAGACTCGGCTCTCGGATCAAGAGGTTAGGGGTTCTAGTCCTAGCTTGGTAGGCCTTCGTGTAGTCCGTGCCGTGAAAAGTGTGTGTGTGTGTGGGGGGGGGGGAGGCTTATTGCACGCATTCACCCACATCGCTTACGCTTTAAATGAACAAACGGCTATAGGAAATTATAGAATATAGATCTTGTTAGTTTGCAAGAGAGATGCGCTGTAACTGCTGCTTCTCAAAAGCTACTTGGCTGTTCATTCCCTGTTGGGCGACTCATATAAACGGCCCACAGCAATTTAGTTTATTAGGCGCTAAACAAAAAAAAACCCCTTAACTTTTTACTTTTCACTGTGAATAGGCTAGATGTTATGAATTTATGTTTTAATCAATGTAGTTGTAAAATGAACATTAAAACTAGAACCTATAAATCTATAACCAGACATGCACCACTTGTTTTTTTTCCTTGCAAAAAAGAATTATTCGATAAAAGATATGCTGACTTTCAACGTGTTTTTAATCTTGAAATCGAAAGAAACGCTCTGAAATCTAACAAAGACTGCCTTTGTTTCTTTTATGATATGACATATCGAAAGTCTCGAATTGATAAAAAATTGTGTTTACAAATTCAATATGAATATCTGGAGTCCGACAAACATTACGAAAAAGTAGGTTAGTGTAATAGTTTTTTTTTTTTCAGAACTGTGTAAAACGTAAGAGATGGCAGAAATCAGCAACATACAAAATATCAACTTAAAACGTTATAAAAGCAGAGTCTTATAAGTTAGAATAACGCAAGTAGTATTTTAAAGTTTCAAATAGTAGGTATCAAATCAATAAAAATATCAAAGAACTTTCAGATCTTTCAATACAACTATCTCACCAACCAAACTTTCAAGTCATCAATGTTATCGCTGGTCATTTTAAGTCACCATCACTCAATGAACATTAGTTGGGTTTATATAACACGTAGTATATAATTGAAAATTAACAAAAAAATTTTTTAATGATGTTAGATCTTTCATTACAACTGTCATACTAGTCAAACTTTCAAGTCATATACGTCATCGCTGGCCATACTTAAAAGTTTTAGTCTATAGCTATGAAGACGCGAGGTAACATTATAAAACGCCGTGTTAAGCCGGGACGTCCCTTTTTCACAGCGGAATAAAATCAATAATTGCACTGCTCCGATTCTACGTTTCACGCATTCATTCACCCTATAATGTGCAGTGGCGTGGTCGATTAATTGCACACCTTTTGAATCAAGAGGTTTTGAGTTTTAATCCAGGCATGACCAGATGCTATTATGCTAAAGAATCGATGCTGCTGCTGCTACTACTACTACTACTACTACTACTACTACTACTACTACTACTACTACTACTACTACTACTACTACTACTAAGGGGCAGCGTGGCAGAGTGGTTAGCGCGTCGGGCTCGAGATTTAGAGGTCGGGGGTTCGATTCCTGACCATGCCATACTGCAATTGCCTTGGGAAAGCAACTTACCCTAACTTTCCCCATCCACCTGTAAAATCGTTACTCAGCTGGGTGTATCCACTTTGCGGCAATAAATTTAAACAATAGAAAACTAATATCCCATTTGCGGCACTACATATAAACAATAGGGGAAAGGGTGTACCTTTTGCGGCACTACTCGGTGTACTCGGTAAATTGCAAGAATGTCGATACTGAAAACAGTGACATGCGAATCATGTGAAAAATTGAAAGATTGCCTCACGATAACTGAAAATTCAGAAGGAAATAAATTAACTCACGTCGCATGTGGGGAGCAGAGAAGTGTAAAAGAGAATGGAAAGCTTGGGGTCACGGTCCGTGACAACAATACAACATTGCGGGTAATCGCTTTCAGGACGGTAAACAATCTCAGATTAATACTGCGCGAATAAGAAAATATTTAGGTCTTTGTTCTAGGCCATGGTTTTTTCGCAAAGAAGGCAGTGTGGATAGAAGAAATAAAGAAACAGTTTGAGGATGGAACCATTGATCGGAAAGTTTATCTCCGACGCATTAGCTGCATTGGACTGCCTGCAACACGTCTGTAGATGCTATTTTATGTAAACATGTATAAAGATTTTTATCAAGTATTAAAGCCTTCACCAAAACATTTCTAATGCGGCCTCACTTTTAAAATGAGTCAGTCCCAAGCCTGTAACGCAGATGGGAAACTGTTTTGATGTAGGGCATATTCGAATATTCGATACCGAACCTCGAATCGTAATATGGTTTTGCCGCAAACGTCCTGTTCATTTTACATTCTAAATATTGTTTTGCCGCAAATGTCCTGTCCATTTTATCATCTAAATATGGTATTGCCGCAAAAGTCCTTTTTTAACATTGAATTGCCGCAAAAGGACAGCTCCCACCCAGCTTTTATTTGTGATATGCGCCTGCAGCGCCCCGCATAATGGGTTAAAGAGTGGCCTTCAATTGTATTGGTCTGCTGGGGCATTAGTGGCGCTGCTCTGTGGCGACACAGTTACGCTGAGTAACGAAGCTAAATTTCCCGAAAAGGATTCATATAGTGATAAAAAACTACTACTACTAC
>BMAT01004067.1:31837-66732 GCA_019649035.1 Elysia marginata | reverse complement strand
ATAATAATAATAATAACAATGATGATTATTGTGATGATGATGATGATGATGATGATATCTTCCAAATACTAAAGATTCTAATACAATATCTAGGGACAATTTTTAAATTTAAAAAGCTGTGATTACTTTCTAAAGCAAACATTGTTTCTACGTATTCTTTATATTGACATTGATATTATATATAGAGTTTTCTATTAAAACGAAAATTTTAACTTAATGCTTGAATTCAATATAACCTTGCTTTAGAAAACAGTAAAAAAAAAGAAAAACATCCAACAGTGTACATCAATCAATGACCAAGTAGCATAGCTGGTCAATTTTCTGCATTATGTGAATTCGTTTTCGAAATTAGCTCGTTGCGCTAATATACAGCTCGTAAATCTTGGATCTTATAAAAACTAGTCAACACATTATTCAACAAATACATGATTTTGAATTAAATTTAAGTGAGAAATTACACTTAATGTTGTCCTAAAAAAATCACTAATACCCCCCCTCACCCCCAAAAAAAGTTCTCGTTCACTTAGTCACCACATAAAGTACCACAAAGACAGGTTTGCAAGGCTGCTCTTGTGTTCTGAGCTTGAAAGACCCTTTTTGTTTTTACGCGTAAAGTGATGTGGCTAAAACTGTTTTTTTTTCTTTTTTGTTTTTTTTTGTTTTTGTTTTTTTACAAAATAAATATGGTGTTACCAAAAGCTTCCATAACTGCTTCTAAGTCTTAGACGCTTCCACTAACTGTTGATCAAACAATGGTTTGTTACGATTTTTGTCTCTGTCATGCAAATCGTGGTACCTTTTATTTAACTGTTACAGGCCACAATTATTAGTTTTTCCCACCTGCTTCGAATCATATTTGAAAACTTCTCTGTCTCTTCGGTTTTATGTCATAATTAGCAACACCTTCTTTTTCCTCTGTCTCGAAACATTATTATAAACGTCTCTTTTTCTGCTGCTTCAGGCCATATCAACGTCTCTAATTTTGCTTATTTTTCCCGACGGTTTGAATGTCTTTTTCTGCTATTTCAAATCATAATTATGATGTTTCTTTTTTTTTTTTCGCTGTTTCAAACCATATCGTGGCTTCTTTTCCTTCCTTGTTAGGTTAGATGAATGTCGTTCTCGTTTTCTACTGTTCTAGGAGACATCCGAGACCATCAGACTTAGAGGGCCTCTCGCCCAAATAAACGGACAATTCAGCGTAAGAGTCTTGTATTGATTTGACTTTTTGAACGTTCAGAAGTTAAAAAAAACAGAATTGAAATTGCATTTTCGACAAGTGGGCCGGCCAACTGATGATCCAATGTTAAACATGGAGACTGTGTAATGAACCTATTGACCTTAAATGAACCTTAGTGACTTGCTATTTGTCGGACACTTGTGCGTCTTTTTTTTTCTTTTTGCTGTTGCAAGCTCGGTTTTGCGCTTCATCAATAACTCCCTTGGTTTTCTTCATATGGCGTCAGCTTTAACTTAACATCATAAAATCATATAAATCCTTATTGCGTCAATTTCCCCGGCAGCAGTGAACGTAAAACGGATCTGTACTTACTGTTGTAATTGTAGTACACAAAGATGTTCACCGAGGCGTTCAGATAAGCGCACGTGGCGTTAACAGAACTAAAAATGTTGAACAAAAAATCCAAGTCTTTATTCAAATTAAACTGAGGGTTGGTGAGACGTGTCACCGCTTTAGCCACAAATGGTGACTGGAACAGTATAAAGATGGAGCACACGAGGGTAACAGACTTGACTACCTGAAGGTCTTTAGCTGACAGCCTGTGGGTGCTTGTTTTGGAAACTTCCTCGCCTGAGGCTTTAGGTTCCTTTGTCGTGGAAGACCTCCGAACTTTTGAGGCCTCATAAAGTTTATAGCTTAAAATAATGACACACGCTATCATAGTAGTGAACGTGATGTAAAGAACTAGGTTTCCGTTCAAAATGTCCATTGCTCGAGTAATCGATTCTCTATTCACTATAGCCAGATACGGTGTGGAGATATTTTTCACAGGATCGATTCTGTGCGCAACTCTGTGGATTGACAACGCTGGAGATCGTAGGGCAACTGCCAAAACAACTAAAAACATCAGCCATTTAATTGTCCGGGACTTCGTGAACACTAGTTTGAACTTGAGAGGCATGGCGACGCATGCGCAACGCGAAACGCCAAGAGAGACGGAGATGTACGAAGAGAGATCGTACGCTGTGTAAGCTGGCCAATAGAACAATAGAGCGACCAGCATTTTGTCAAAAGGCCATGGGTACGACTTGACCAGAGTGTTAATGACGAAGAAACAAATGCTTGGTGTGATTAGTGACAGGTAGGCTAAGTCAGACATCGAAAGGGCTAACAATAAAATCGTTACGTTTTCCTTAGCACCAACTTTGACAAAAATGGCAATATTGATGATGTTGGTTGCGATACCAAACAGCACAATCGGCGGCGTGGTATAAGCTGATACTTTCATTGTTAATAAGAACTCGGCTAAATAAGGCACGAAAGTCATTGGTTTTGGTGCTATTGTAGTGACAAGGCTCGTATCTTGAGAAGAGTTTAAAGGAAAGACGTTCATAGTTTTCTGTAGGAAATTGAAATTTTCTTGGGTCCTTCGGCGATCCACACGCACCAAAATTATAAGTATCGCAGTGTTAACTCGCAATCACTGCCTTTGTTAAGTACACTTGTTCTGTACCTAGCTCTTGTATGGTTTCCAGTGTGCTTTTAGTCTTCTTAAAAGAACCCCCATTGCTATTTCCAGTAATTAAAAAAATTATATTGAATTTTCTGTGTAGTAATGTTGAATAAGCGTACCCATCAACGAAAAAAAGATAAACTCTCGAATTACCCTTTTAGCACTAGCCATTCTTAATATAATTTTCATCATCTGCGTCACCTTAATTACAAGAAGAAGCAAAATTGAACGGCAACAGTAATTGAGAAGCAAACACCCCCTTGTTTAAACAAAATCCATACCAAACCAACGTCTAAAAATCAATATTTTGCGTGCGAATTTTGAACTAATTAGAAAGAAGGGAGAAAAAGAAAGTAGGACACAGTTATACAGAGCAAACAGAGATATCTCATAATGTTGTATTAATGAGGTAGAGAGCTACAATGGAGGCTATGCATTGTTAGACTTGTATAGATCAAAGGCAATAGAACGCCATAGTTTTCTAATAATGATGATCAAGACCTGTATAAACGGGGTGAAAAAGTATAATGACTTTTTGTTTATTACTTCATAATTATTTGATCATTACGATGGTGAGATTTTTTTTGCAGGAAAATGAATGAATTGTTTTAGCAGTATGTACTCAAAACCCACTGTTTTAATCCTCCCAAACGGTTGGGTAGGTGTAAACCTTATCTTTTTTTAATCAGGTGGCAAAGAGCTTATGCTCGGTGTATCGACCTGTGTTACTTCAAGTCAGTGGTGACAACTCTCAACTCGTTCTTTAAAATTACAGAACATATTGGAGAGAAGCTGGAAAAACCATCAACATGTCGCTGATACACTTTATAAAGTCATTGCCCTTAAAAAAATACTTTACTTTATCTCCAACTTAAGAACATCTACAAAGCATGTCGTACTTTGTATATGATTCAACATATCGTCTTTAAATAAAGAGTAATAATTGATTATGGGCAACCTCTTCTTTTACTACAATGCAAAAAAGTAACTCTCATATTTTGACTAAAGTGGATGGTTTTCCCAGCTCCTCACACAAATTATAGCAAAGGTTCGCTTTCTGATAAAATAATGGTGTGTATGAGTTTTCCGTATATATTCTAGGCAATCTGTATTCAAATATGTTAAAACTTTATATGCCTAAATTTGCCGTGAAAGGCGATAACATAATTATGTTTATACGAAGAACAAAAATATGTTCAGAGACTTCGATGTATGCTCACTCTTTGTGATAATAATTATAATAAAATTAATTGCAACTTCTCTTTCTTCTTCAGCTTCTTCTAAGACTGTTTACGGAAAACTGTAATCAAAATCAATGAAACTCTTTCTTATTTAAAGCGATGGTATTTCACAATCATTAAGATCTAATTTAAGGTGTTAGTCTATCCAATGAATAATGGTTAAAACGTATAATACAAAAATTATGATGCATTTTGATGAGCGAAAGAATTATGTTAAAGGGGAACAGTATTTTTTTAAATACCGATTTTGCATATAGATGGAAAGTACAAAAAACAAGTTATTAATCTCATGTCGTTTCTTCTAGCCCTCCTCAGTTGTTGACGGTACAAAATCATGTAATTAGATCAGTGCTAGCGTTTGATATAACACTGAATTCTATTTCAGTGCTCAGAGCTGCCTGCGTCTCCGGGCCTTCTGAACCCAACGAGGAAGCACTGCTATGAATTCATGTAATCCTTTATTACATTTCTAGGTCTGTGATAATTATGACGTGTCGTGGCCATAATTGCGAAGTCATTCAACGCCTGAGGAGGCGGAGGAGTAGGAGGAAACGACAACATGTCCAGCACAGGATTCGAACTGACCCCTGATAAAAGATGCCCCCGATTAAAAAAGTTGAAAATTCGAGGCGCTTCTTTTTCATTGGGTTGGTGTGTGAGAGTCTATCTCTAATGAAATAGTCTAAAAACTTCGAACCAGGCAAGTTGATTTCTTTTAAAAAATGTAAAAATGAGATAAACATAACGGACAAGAAGAGCGATAAAAAGTGGTGAGAGACGGAGAGAGAGAAGAAGAACAACAACAACAAGAAGAACAACAACAACAAATACAAGAACAAGAACAGCAACAACGACAAGAAGAAGAAGAAGAAGAAGAAGAAGAAGAAGAAGAAGAAGAAGAAGAAGAAGAAGAAGAAGAAGAAGAAGGAGGAGGAGGAGGAGGACTGTTGCAGCTGCTTATGGAATCTGCAATTTTTTTTTCTTCATAGTAAGTTAATCTTATCTTTGAACATTTAGAGTCTTCAAAGTATGAAAAGGTTTGTCTAGCACTTCAAAGCAATTGTATCAATTTGTTGCAAAGGATTTTTGGTAACGCTAGATTGATAGAGAAACAAAAATGTTCGTACATAATGCGCTTCTGTGGGAGGAAAATGGGGTAAAAGGGGGAGGGAGTGTAAAAACTTGTCCTTGACTAGGCCAATGGTCATACAGGAAGAACAATCACCACCACGGCCGTCAGGTAGACGTAGCAGCTGGCCCGTACTATACTGGGGCGTTTGCCAAGTCTGGACTCCGGACTAATCCGAGCGGTCAGCGGGCAATATTCGAGCCTCCAAAAGAAGGAGAGTTCAAGGAAACTGAGATAAATTAGGCCTAATAATTATGCCGATAGAATGGTATAGGCGAACCGCCTTTAGGTTACCGGTAACGAGTGGTAGGTTAAAGTAGAGATAAAGGTGGGATGTGTGGGATTTGGGAGAGAGCTCATGTCTCTTGAGCTTGGGTTTGTAGGGGGGATTTAGATCTAGGTTCTGAGAAGATTTGTACAGCTTTAGTAGGAGATGGGTTCGATTAGACCTTAATCTATGTGTTACTCACCAGTACAAAAAGTCAGCACCTATATGGCTAGTTTTACCATATATTTAACCTTTTTTTGTGATGGCTATTGTAACTTTTTTGGAGGGGGGGGGGCTGTTTTGTTTGAGGGTACGCTATTTAGCCATTTCGTTTTTGTTTTACCCGCTACACCGATTGTGCATAGCTCCTGGGAAGTAAAAATCAAAAGCATGAAAGATTATAGACAAATTGTTATTCTTATGCATACTTATATAAATTTGCAGGAAATAAACACACATTTTTCCTTTTTCAAACATTTCATAGACTTATTCTAGGCCAGACCAGGGTTCAACCATGAAATTTTGATTACTTCTCAAACCAACGTATAAATAGGCCTACATCTTGCGAAATCTTAGGGGGCATTAGAGAACGATCCATTGTGGAAAAGTCCAATCCTTTGGAAGCACGTTGGTAACAGTTATGACTTATTTCAATGTAACTTATAATAATATCCGAACATGACATCTCAATTAAATTCAAATTTAGTTAAGTTAGTTCATGTCAATACGAAATTGCAAAAGTAAACATTTGAAAATGATCAATGCTTAGTCAGGATAACAGGTTTATCATTACCAGCAGTCTATTATCCTATGTATTCAGTTTAAAAAACCAGTAACATGAAAGTACAATACTTACGAAAATAAAAAAAAATGTCCCCCTCGCTTTCTGTCTGTTATTATCTATCTCCCTTCTAACTAACTTATATTTAAGGCTATGCCCTCAATGAAAATAAAGGTAGGGGTAAATAAAACCACGGAATAAAAGGTTGCTTGAAAGGTTGCGTGGCGTTCTGGTCTGGTGGTAGATGCTCGGCTTTCGGACCGAGAGATCCGGAGTTTGAGCCCTGCTTACGACAGGTTGAGGATTTAGTCCTTGAGAAAGTCTATTTTTTACATGTTTCTCCGCCCCAGTCATGCGTTAAAAGAGTATCCGACTAAAAGCAGTGAAGATTTTGTCGCTATGCTAGAGTGATGCGCTATATTTGCTGCTTCTCTATGTGTTCAGAAGGTAATTTGGTTGGCGATGGCATGTCGGGGAACCCGAATAGAGCGCTTAGAGCAAATTAGTGGGTTAGGCACTTTATAAAAAATGCTCTTCACTTTACTTTCATCCCAGCTTCAGGGTTCGAAATTTCGGCTGTCCAAAAACAGTGACACTCAGTAGACACTTGGCTACCCCACCAGGTTCAAGCACTGGCTAAGTAGGTGGACATAGAGTCCCTAGGAAAGGCTATAGTATCATCATACGTTTTCTGGAATAGCCTCACTGAGGCGGTACGATACCTGGTCTTCAAGCAATACAAAACCTTATCAGTGCTATAGGGTAGGCCTTATGCGCTGTTTTGACTGTTGTTCTTCTGTGAGCTGAGAAGGTATACTTCTTGGTAGCGGAGTATCGGAGAACACATGAAGAGCGCTTAGATTATTTCAATCGATGAAGCGAAAAGTTGTTCGAAATAAAAGACAGCTGTGAATTCTGTTGTGGGTAGTTTCAAAAATAATTGACGCTTGGTTCTTTTAAAATCTGCGAGGTAAGTTAGAGCTGCCATAATGGAATTTTATTTCTTTGACGGAAAGATTACTTCACGAATGTCTTCGAACAGTTTAATTGTAGCGTATTGGTGTAAAGCACAGATCATAATTGAAACAAGAAGTTTGATTGGAAGCAGTTTGTTAAAAACTGAGCTCTTGAAACTATCTCAAAAATAAATATTGAAATTCAATATTATCAGGTCAATTGTCCTTAGAAATAACCATTGGTGAGTATTATTTATTCCTCAATCAATTTCTCCGTCGCCGAAAAACGAGTGATTCAGGTTCTTTCACGTTTTATAAACATCGGTACACAGATATGATACAATATTAGACCGACTCATTTGAGGAGCAAAATCACATCGAAAATACCCCCATGAAATGGCTGTACTAAAATGAATGGTTAAGCTCAGAAATTTAATCAAAGCAGAAATAATCATAGAAATGGTTCCCTTGGATTTGGAGACGCGTGGGTAGATTTACGAATTAGGTAAATTCATCAAATGATTGAAAGATTGATTGAAAGATTGAAAGACTGAAAGATCTTAAGGTAAAAGATTTATCAAGTAGGCCACTACCAGTATGAAGACTAAAATTAATGCGTGTTTTTAAAGCTAACATGGCGAAATTTCAGCTTCGAAAACGAGCTTTACTCTGGCCTATCCAGCATAACACTATTTAATTTTTAGAAATTAGAATGTTTTAGAAACTTGATATGAGCACCACTAGGGATTGGCCGCATGCGCTGGCTACTCGCTTCTTTCTCATCATTTTGTATATGTGTGTCTTTGCTGTTGGAAAATATTGTCGTTTCTTGGAATGTTTGTTTCATTTGTTTCTATTTAAGCATCCTTTTTCATACTGTATCCCCTATTTTTTCGTGTCTTTCTTTTCATCTCCCTTGAGTTTGTTTTCTCTGCATTTTCCACTCACTCTTTCCATATGCGAATCTCTGAAAGTTTAATAGTTTAAGAGTTATACTGTATCTGTGTAAGGATTTGCTGCCAATTGATGTGGGTTTTTTTTTTTTACCTATTTTTACATCTTTGTTTTTCTTTATGGTCATCTGTTTTGAAATTCTTTTTTCTTTTTTAGTTGTATAAAACTTTCCCCATTATGCTCCGCTCTAAATATGGACTTCTATATTTTCGTTCACAGAGAGGAACCTCCTGGTCTTTGATCTCAATGCGTTGGTGGGCGGCCAACCTCCGGTGCACAGCTTGAAGCTCTTCGTGCGCGTCATCGTCAACCATGAGGAGCAAAACAAACGCTCGAGTCGATTACTTAGATCTAGATCTAGTTCGAATTCTACGACTACGACGTCCGCCCGTAATAAAAAAGGGAGAAGGAAAGGGAAAAGACGCCGCTGGCGGAAACAGTCGAAAATTCGAGTGTTCTTGTCAGACTCGAAAGGAAAGCGCAAACGGCGCCTAGCCGAGCTGCGGAAAGAGATCAATGATACGACAATGCTGAAACTCGTTCTCCCTGTATCACTCATTTCAAGGCTGTCCAGAAAAGATACAGACAATAAACTGTACTTGAGACTACAGTGCAAGCGCTGCTCCAGGAGTACACAGTTCCTTCTCCGCGGCCAGGATACCTCCAAGAGATGCGCCGTTAGGAAGAAGAAGAAGCAAAACGCCAAAAAGAGACAGAAGAAACGTCTCCGCAAGCGACCGAGAAAACTCAGGAGGAAAACTCGCTTGTGGCGAAATTGCGAGGATAAGCCAAAGACGTTTAGACCTACTTTTATATATAGGTATTCTTAGTTCAAAAGACAGTGCGACGACGTATCATTGAGGGTATAGGTTCTTATAGTTCTCAACACACTAGAGTTTTATCCAGATAATTATCTAAAGTTCTGTCTCATGAGCATTTAATGAAAGACTCATCTCATTTAAACTTACAGTAAAGAGAAGTGCTAATAGATATCTAATGAAGATTACGTAAGATATTGTACAATGTATTCTCGTTTGTTTGGACTTATAAAAATTCCTCGGCAAGGTAAGCCATACAATACACGATGAATAGACAGTTTTTTAGCTTAAACTTGGGTATAACTTCATATCTATGAATAATGCGGAAGGTTATTATGCCGTACAGCTATTGTTTGGATAAAACTGTGGGTATTTATTGTGTTAAAAGTGCATAGGCTAATAAACCGCACTTGTCTATTTAAATAGCTTTGTCAGGTGAAGGCATAAAAGGTCGTTACATTGTGAGAAGCTCTTTTTTAACACTGTTAAAAGTTACAATGAGTTCTCTGCCAGACTGAGCGTGGGTGGGCAAAGAAATGAAATGTGGTTTTCGATTAGAGTTTATTTTGTTCTCGTATCATTTGTGCAGTACCTTGCCATTGTTTTTACTCGTACCACCTCTAAAACCCGAGCTACAGTATTAACCATACATGTTAAGCCAGGTGGACTCTAGGTAGCTCATATAACTCTTTATACTGGGCTAGGATTCGAACCATGGAGCTCCGACATGGTAGTTAACCTTACTGCACTGTGCAATACTATGTCTTCTCACTCTCCCCTCCCTCTTTTTTTACATAAACATAATATTTGAGAGGTTAAAAAAACCTTCCTACTTACCAATGTACTTTTTTCACAGGCATGTATAGAATATAAATTGAAATGTCCACTGTCGAACGGAAAACATGTTTTTGGTGAATGATAAGTCGGAGCTGTTATCTCGATGTAACAGTTCTTGCATTTCATATTCAAAGATCTGAAGTAGCTTTCTAACTTCTAGATAGCTCCCCAACCCCCCACCCCCGCCCACTCAATCGTTGAGTCCTTCAGTGTTTTAGACAGTCAAATTGCGTAAACATATCTTCGCTGTGCTTGCCTATTTAAAGGCTTGGACGACCAGCGTACCGTTTATTATACATTTTCCACATTTCATCATGTATGTAAGTAATAGTAATAATTATGTTCTCTGTTGCTCTAAGTTCCTCATGTTTTGTTTAGACCTTTCTTTAGTGGTCCCGAAAATAATGATGCATGGATATACCTTCTTTAAGGTGTTTTTATTATTTAATTAAACGTTGAGGGAAATATTGCAGTGGTAGGGTATGGCTTAACTGTCAGCCTTACTAGAAATCATGTAGAATATCAAAGTCAAATTTTGCGACGTTAAGACTCTTTTACCGTCACATTTTCTGCAAAATGTTATACTCCAGCTTAGCCTCAATCTATAATCGGTGAGTCGAAATATGTGTGATTGTCATAGAGTTAAGAAACGATAGAGTTACCACTCTCTCTAAAACAATGGGACACCGGATGTACCTTACTAGGAGATAAAAACTGAGGTCACCAAACCGCGCACGCAGCGTTGCTTAAGTCTGTCTGCTGACCTCAGTTTGGAAGAAGACAGGAAGTCCTATGTATGTACAGTTTTGTGACAGGAGTTTAATATCTCTTTAGTCTAATGTTACTTTATGGAGACTGAATAGACCTTGGTACCACAAGAAGGATAAAGAAAGGATGATTTTAATGTAATTAAAAAAGACAACTTTGCATAATTATCTGCAGTGAAGCATTTTTTAAGAAAACTCCCCTACGATAAAGTTTCTGTTCATGTACACTTTATTCCCAGATTTAATCTTCTCCGCCTTAGAATCTGATTTAGACAAAAAGTTATTTTCATTCCAAAACTAATTTAATTATCTGGTCGTTTCTATCTACAATATGGATATATCTATTAAGCAGACCTCATTATCAATTTTTGAGGGAATCAGTCACTGGTTCTGACCTAAATCTACCTATTCTGTATCAGAAGTAGTCTGAAGAACGTTTTGCCTGAGCTGCGTGATATTTATTCCTATCGCACCAAACAAATTGAATGGGTGCGCGATCTGAAAGGAGAGAGGCGGAAGAGAATGGTGTTTCCCAAGTTGTAACGTAGATTTAGGTCAGAGCCAGTGTCCGACCCAACTATAAAACACCAAAGAAACGCCACGATGAAGGGCTACCCCGACAAATTCAATGTTCGCTTATATAATACATGTAAATAAGTGACAAAAAATGTTATTCTCTCTATTGGAAATGAGATCAGAGCCCAAGTCATTGTTCCTTTTGGAAAACTTTCCCTTTAAATCCAACTGAAAGTGGTCCAGAATGATAATATTACGCTCCATTCCCATTTTTATTATTTTATCCTAATATGTCCAAGTTTTCCTCTCAAAGTTGATCTATTGAAAATCGCTTCAATAGTATAAGACAAAACTTCGGTAAAATTAAACTTTGGTTTAGATCATAAGCAGTTTAAAGGAACTTAAGAAGAATCCACCACATCGAACGACGAGCCTTTTTTTAGATGATTGTAGAAGCAGCATTGGAAGTTCGAAGGGTTTTATGACGAATCGCATTTTATCTCATTTTTTTTATTTTAAGATTTTGTATGTCAACAATTTACTTTCCAACTCTTTTTCGGTTTATGTTGTATTTTTTTTCTCTTTTTAGATAAAAAGTGACCTTCATATTTAAGAAAACTTAACACTCAGAGCCTTGGCCCCAATGCTAAAACATAAGAAAACATGACGCGCTGAGATTTAGTTAAAATGGAAGAAAACGGTTCACCAAAAACCCAAGCTAGATTTAGCCCCAATGCCGACTCGAGATCGAGATATAATTTTTATCTTCTATATCAAGCTCAAAATCTAGATATTGGTAAGAAAAGCAAATACATTTTTTAAAAATTGAAAAGATGGAATCGCCAAGTTTCTTTTCAGATAAAGTGTCTATATTTAAGCCCTGAGTGTGTTGTATGTTTTATGTGTGTGCGTGTTTTGAGGTTTGTTTTGAGTATCAGGTAGTAGTGGGATTAAAAATTTTGGCAAATTCATGGTGCGCTAAGTTATTCAAATTAATAATATTTAGCAATGATAGTGACAACTAGGACATATGATTCTACAATTGCTTTCCAATTTTATCAGTACGTCAACAAAAAATCATGGAGTACATTTGTTTCGGAAATAAAAGCCCAGTAACTATGTAGGTATGCCCTGGTTTTTCGGAAAAATTGTTTTACTAAGATGACCTTTTGAAAAAGTTTTATGTTACATTTTTATTTGTGTCAATGTAATGTATAGTTAATATCATCGTTATCCTTAGGTCTTTCTTAGATTATTATAATCGTCTTCATTATTCTAGTAACTTCGCATCCATTGTCGCTTGTGTCACAATCAATAACTTACAAATACAAACATAAAACCAATTCTTTTTAAATTGCTTTTCTGAACTAGTAAAGAAATGATGCTTCCAGTTCCAATTGCATAGACTACTTTTTTGGTTTTAGGATTAGATCACTTGTCATGTACCTGTAATTTATAGTACTAACGTCTACATGTACATTTCAAATTCATTTTTCGTTACCATCGCTTTATTTTGTGATTATTATTATTATTATTTTTAAAAAAAACTGGTTTTACCATCGTTATTATCGATGAAAAAAAAATTCGAACTGGGGGGGTCGGAATTTCTCAAAATTAATTAATAACATTAAATCAACATTTCAACTTTTTTTGTCTCTCTCTTTCTCTTTCTTTTTTTTTTTTTTAATCATCTTAAATCAACACATTAGCAACACATTCAGTACATTATATTCACAGAGAATAAAAATTCCTGTTATCGACCACAAACTTTCTGAGGCTTAGTATAATTATACATGTAACACGTAAGGGTTAACCGCATTTGAATGAGAAATTGAAAGGATTGTATTCGTTTGGCCTGGTTGCGAGAAAAAAATTATTCCAACTCCACATTTTCATACAAACTCATAAAGGAAATCTCCTCTATACTGGCTTACTTCATTATTTTCATTTATGACTGTTGTAAGCACCAGTGTTACGATCACCCTACCTTTAATACATCAGGCCTATTTTCATTATCGCCATCTTTCTCGTGTTTTTAAGCTGTTTTTTTTTTTTTACTGCATTGTTACTTCTACTGCTACTTCTGCTTCTCCTCCTCCTACCACTACTACTACTACTACTACTACAACTACTACTGCTGCTGCTGCTACTACTACTTCTACTACCACCACAACTATTACTACTACCTTTACTACTACTACTGCTCCTGCTACTACTAGTACTACTACTGCTGTTGCTGCTACTACTACTGCTGCTACTATTATTACTACTACAGTTACTACTACTACTTCTACTGTACTTATACTACAAGTACTACTACTGCCACTACTACTACTACTACAACTATTACTACTACTGCACTACTCTCAATTCCTCTATACATGTACTACACGTGCATGTATTATTACTGCTTTATCGTCTTTTTATTCTAGTGCTAACTACTTAGTTCTACTATATAACCGTGTTGTCATTTATTCGTTTCATCATTTATGTAATGGTCATAAGTAATACAGTAATAATAATAATTAGTATTAATATTATTATTATTATTATTATCATCATGAAAATTGTCAGAATTATTGTCATTTCTTATCAGTTTACCGCTTTTCATAGATTGTAAAACTTGAATAATTTCTGTCCAACTCAGTAACAAATGTTCTCATAAATTTATGGATACTTTGTAAGATGTGTGTTACACGACTTTGTTCCATCGATTGGTATATATACTGTAGAGTTAGCCTCAATCCCTTCTGTTGTTTAAACTATGAGGAGTGCTTGGACGCATTTACAAGGTTTCTGCCTGTATTTATTGTCTGAATCAACTTGGACTGTGACGTCAACTGGCTTATAATTATAGCGCCAGCTGTTTTATTTGGTTTTATCATTACTTTGAACTTGTTGACATGAATTGATGTTAATAAATTATGAATCTTTTCAGTCTCTTTGTAAAAGAATCACGCCTTCGCTTTTTGAATTAGGATGCATGTGTGGTATGTTCTAATGCCAAATTCGTAAGGACATACTCCTTCAAAAGTTTTCAAGAGCAGGATGCTCAAATCCATAGTTTTCATTTTAAAACTAAAAGCCTATGTTGTCTTGTAGCCATTCCCTTTGTTCACTTACTTGCCGTATCCAAAAGATTTTGATAAATAGATGTTTTTTTTTTTGTTTAGAAATCCTGTTTCTCCTGATCCTACGCCCTAGAGGGAAGGCCTTTTGAGAAAATTGCAAAAAAAAAAAACAACTTTTGTATGTACTAGGTTTACAAGACACAAATCTGTTTTGAATCTTTATATAGTCAATGGTGTTTTAAACTGAGTTCATTTTCGCAGTTTTCCTCAAAATATAGAAGGTGATAAATTAACAAAAAGGGATATCCTGGGTAATGTTTGGAATTGTTTAAAAAATAACAGACTATAGTGTCGTCAGCCACTTTATCAACATTTAACATCTTATGCTATGATAGACTTTTTTCCTCTAACATCTTAATAAGTAATTCCTCATATATCGACTTTTTCCCTGGCCTTTTTCACTTTATTGACATCCTGAATTGATTAAAAAAGGCATCAGAAAACAAGATGTAAAAAAAGAACAATGAAGTCATAGCTTTATTAAAAATGATTTCATTAATTTGAAAAAGTAAAAGACTAACAACACAGCCAAACAAATGTCTCCCACAGTCGATCCCAGCAAAACAGAAAACAATGGAAGTAATTACTCATGTTATTAGTAATGATGTCAGCGTAGTAATTCTCCATCCCCCCTCCCCCAAACACACGCACACGCAACGTTTATTTTTCCTTTTTGTCATTGCATTTTATTTATAGACATTACATCGATATAAGCCGATTACACTGTACATGTATAGTACAATCTCTGATGTAAAAATTTTGCCACAATTCAATTTTTTCTGTAAGTTGCTAAGTATTAATTGGCATAATGAAATATAAAGCAATTGCTGAGGTAATAGTTTTGAAGGCCAAACCAAGAATATGCAAGTTGCAAAAAAGGGTTGTTATTGAGTAACTTTTAGAATTTGGTAACAATAAGAGCATCAGCATAATACTACACGCCGTAATGCATGCCAATCTGTGTGTATGTGTGTGTTCATGGGTCTCAACTGAAATAGCATGTGAGTTCTAAACCAACAATATATCATAGTTACATGCACAAGTTGCAGTACATGTTTCTCACTAAGCTAAAATAAATTATTGCAGTTGTTATAACTTTTTCAGCGTACATGGGAAATATTAAACAATCCATTAAGGAAAATTTATAAGAACTATGACTAATTGAAGACGCAGCTTTGCAAGCTTAGGAGACATTCTGCCATGGACAAACGAAATGCAGTATCTCTTATGGTTTACACAGCAGATACTGCTTTTGGTTTGTCCCGGGCAGCATTGGTTGGACAAAAGGTTTCTTTAGTTTTTAAGAATTTTTTTGGCTGTACATACTGGACGTCTTGTGCAACAGAAATAATCCTAAAACTTGTAAGCAGGCCTACTTGTGTTTATTGAAAGTTTTAAGTTAATTCAATCAGCCGACACTAGTGTCCTCCAGGTTTTCATTGAATTAATAAGAGCAGCAGGATCCTTGTCCCAAGATTTTTGCTCTCAATTTACAACTTCTTAAATTTAAAATCACAATTTTCAAACCTTCAAAGCCAAAAAACTCAGACTGCAAAAAAAAAAAAACAAAAACAAAAAAATGTTTGTCAACTTTGAATCAATTTATTTTTGTATAAAAATTTATAAGATGCACTATTTCAACAACAAGAACAGAAATCCCCAGAAAAAAAATACAAATACAATTACATTTTATCAAACAGAACAAAGATAAAAAAGGTAGAGAGGATAAAAAATAAAAGGTTCTTACTACTAATACAATAGTATAAACCTTAATTTGTTGCATGAAAAAAAATTTTTTTTTTGCCATTGTTTAGAACAGAAATTTGAAATGTTGCTTACACTTTAAACATGCCTCTTTTAAGAAGTAGGCCTTTTGTTTCAAATACATTATGGAGAAGATAAAGTATTTAGAACAGAAAAGGCAAATAAGTAAACCTATGACTTTTAACACCCCTCTTTTGGCAAGTCCTGTTTCAAATACCATTACGGTGGAAATGTCATAATTTGAATCTCTTGGTCCGAACAAAAGCTTCAGATCAAAAGGATTCGAATTATATTCAAAGGAACAGGTTTATTTACCAAGCCACTTCTCAGTTCTATAGCACCTTCTTTCCTTACCCCATCCTTGTGTAAAAAGCACAAACAAACTCATTCCATGGGCCATAGACACCTCTGGGTAGGTTCTAGGATGGCAACTTTGTGCAGAAAGTATTGATC
This sequence comes from Elysia marginata, assembly GCA_019649035.1. Lineage (NCBI taxonomy): Eukaryota > Metazoa > Mollusca > Gastropoda > Plakobranchidae > Elysia > Elysia marginata. Next base: position 50,424 of record BMAT01004067.1, on the reverse strand, counting down.
ATAAAACTTTCATTCTTTAGAGAAGTCAAACTGCCAGGGATCAGAAGGAAAATTTTCTGCAAGCCTCAATATAAACTTCAATATAAGACAACTGAACATTATGAAGTTTGAATTATGAGTTCAAATCTATCAAAGCCAAACAGAAAAAAGAAACCTCACTTCAAACTATGAGAAATTCGAATTAGAAGACTTCAATTTTGGAGGTTTCCACTGTGTGCAAAAGATAAAGCTTTTACAAAAGCAAAAGAAAACAATGTAACCCTATGCCTTCCATTTTTCTGTGAGTGTCAATCTAATATACAAAAGTTGCATGTAACAACACCATATTTTAACAAATATGAAGAACAGAGACACATTTTGGAAACAAATCAGAATAGTTGTACCTAATCTTTAGACAAAAAGCACAAAAATCAAAACCCACGGACACAACAATTGAACGAAATGAGATGCTGATGAGATGTTCACATTGGATAACTGAGCATGACGTCTTGCTTGGCCAGCTCCAACAACATAGGGTCGTCAAAGAATTTGTTGATGCTCACATCCTCACTCAGACCCTGGGACATTAAAAAAAAAGAAGAAAAAAAATAGAATGAAAAAAAAAACAAATTTAATTATTAGTGAAAGACTGTTTCTCCTGAGTAACACTAACCCTCCGCTGACAAAATGTCAATAGACAAAAATTTCACTCAATGCCATGCATCTTTATCCAAGGTTTTCAGGAAAATTTCAACTTTTGGTTATCATTTAATTTTACTACTATTATTATTATTTTGCTAATATCTTTAAATGACTTTGCCTTGAACGATGATAACTTTTCAGGGGGCAGGATTGCAAATCCTCACAAAAAACTTGTGGCCAAAAATTGTTACACACTCTTAGGCATAAGTCCAAGTGAAAAAAATTATCCCATGCACTTTTTTTTTTTTTCACTTTATTAATCCCTTTCGGGAACTTTGGCTTCGTTACTCAGCGTAACTGTGTCGCCACAAGAGCAGCGCCACTAATGCCCCAGCAGACCAGTACATTTTAGGCCACTTTCAACCCAAATTCAAGAATTGCCTGTAGCTGGGTACCCATTTTACAGGTGGGTGGACTGGGGAAAGTTAAGGTAAATTGCTTTCCCAAGGCAACTGCAACATGGCATGGTCGGGAATCGAACCCACGACCTCCAGATCGCGAGTCCGGCGCGCTAACCACTCTGCCACGCTTTTTAAAATAAAAAAAAATTAAAAAGGCATATTTTATTGATAGTAACTTTTTCTCTGCTTTTAATTGGGCTGCAACTAAAAACACTTTTTAAAAAATTCCGAGCATCTGGTGCCTTATTTTACTTAGTTTGTCTCCTCATATACAGTACAATCCTGTTAGGGTTAATGCAGTAGTAATGCTCAAATTGTTTGTGTTATCAGGAACTTGTGCTAGAAGCAGATTTATTAATATATCGAGAGAATAAGGGAGTACACTTACATAGTTCAGGCAATAATGTGAGGTAAGGATTTTTTTGTGGTCTTTACAGAGAGCGAAAAACTACAGGCCTCCATCACTGACACTTAATGATATTAGTATAGTTTTATCATTTATGTTAAGTGCACATATACCATTTGGGGGAAAAAACTTAATTATTGTCCTGTATCCATGGACATACCTACAAAATATGTGAAAAGGAGGAAATTTGTTTGTCTTAAGCAGAAATCTTCAAACCACAGAGCTGCCAACCCAGCACGAGAGAAAAGTGTATTAGCCACCCCCAAAAAGAGTATTTTTCAACAAAAAGGCATATTTTTCAACCCACGGCTAAAATTACAAGCTAACCCCAAAAAGTGCAACATTGTTTTGGTATTCCTATACGCACAGAAAATGTAAGCATTAATCAAAATAATTATAAATGCTAGGGTGCCCAGTTGCTCGGTTTAAAAAAATAGCTATCCAATAATTATATTATATTACTATCAGTATCACACAGTATTGTATAGTGCACGATGCAGAATAATTACCAAATGTCCTGGTTATTGTTAGTTTAATGTTACTGTCAGTGTCGATTGTTTCATCCTTTTTTTAGAATTAGGCTTTAAGTTAATCATCTAGTGCCTGAAAATTAATTCCCGGTCTCTGAAAATTTTACAACTACTGTACTACATCTAGGCCTATTAAATGTATCTGCACCTCTAAGAAAAAAAAAAACAATAGGCTATCACAAATTAATGTGTTAAAAATTTTTCATTAAATCAGAGACACTGACAGTAAGGTATATCTTTTTGGAAAGAATTTCCACAACGGGATGTGACCCCAGCTAAGCCTAAACTTAAAGTTAACAAATTCTACATGTACCTCATTAATAGAAATAAAGGGTCATCTGCAGAGAGATACAATAGTTACAAAATGAAGGGTAATGGGTAATTAATAGTAACAAAAATAACTGATGAAATGAAGGACAATGATGAGTAGCTCAATTTCAAACTCAAATTCGGCTAAAAGAGGCACCTCAGAGCAGAAATCTCTACAAACCCCTAAAAATTCTAATTGTATGTGTACTGTAGCCTAAATGATCTTTCAACTTATTTTCAATTTATCGTCATTTGAGACAATTCCCTGTTACTGTTAGTTCATATTCAAACTATCCAAAATTGCCTGTATTTTATAAGACCTAACTTTCCCTTTAATTGTGCCGTTTAAATAACTAAAGACTCTAGAATCTAGATTTCTAGTCATACTGTTAGATTTACTTATCTAGATCTAAATCTAGTCCAGAACGGAGTCTAGCAAAGGTTAGAGGTCAGACTTTGCATGTACCGTAATTAATAGATCTATTAATTACGGTACATGGGAAATTTAAAAAATCAGGCTCGCAACCCTCAACATAAGCACACACACGCTATTGATTATGAAGTATCCTTGTAGTAACAGCATCAGTAGGCTGCTTTGTTATTTTGATTTTCCGACTGACACTAGTGACAGTGACATTAGATTTAGATCTAGAGTCTAGCTCACGAAGTACACTTGACCTTTACTTGACACAGATTCAACGATCGATATCTAGATCTTGCCCGATGACTACACTTAGATCTGCATTAGGCTACTTAGCTCGCGGTCTTTAGTAAATTTATAGATCGTGCGGAAGAGATACAATGCCCAGTTCGCTAGAGCCAAATTCCCAGAATTCGATGAAAAACATTGTTTATAAAATCGTTAAAGAGGGCGGTATCGAGAACACGATTTCGATATTACTAGCACTAACGGTATAAAAATAAAGCCGAAAAACGAAACGAAATCGATATACTGTATCGTCACGGTTATCTTTGTGCCCATGTGCATAAATGGCTGCTTCCTGCTAGGCCTATGGATTCAGTACGGAAGTTGAACGTACGTAACGTACATCGTACATAGTGTCATTAGTGGGATTAAAAGACCAGAAAGTCGTATTTTTCATAGGAAAATCGTACCAGCGTATTTTGGACGAAAAAAGCGTACAAAAATGCGGGAAAACGTACGGGTTGGCAGCTCTGAAACCATCAACTTATAAAAGGAAGTTGATTTATTTATAAAGAGAAAATAAACTAAAATTAGGGATAAATTGTTTGGGTTAAGGAGAAATTTGTTTTAAAAGGGTTTGTATTAAATGGAATTGACTGTGTAAAGAATACAAACCTTTCTCCTTCGTGTTTTTATCATGAATTCTCTGGCAAGGTAATTGGCTGGCTGGGCCTCCAAGGGACGTATGTGAAGGGTCTTGTCCAGTGGATCACCAGGAACAATCTAGATCAAACAAAAGATGGAAACATTAGCTTTCTTTTATGCTTAAGGTTTATATATAAAATTTAAGAGCAACATGTACAGAGCAGATAAAAAGATAGGCTTAAAAGAGAAAGCCTTATATCTGTACAATTTCTACCAACCTTTTATTGAATTAGTCATTTCAAATCAAGATCTTGTAAGTTTAATTCAAATACACATAAAAACATTTTTCAGAGCTTCCAAATTCCTGATTGGCTGTAGTACTTTAAGGCTTCCGAATTCAGTATTTTCCAAAGCATTTAAGTACTTACAACAAAAGCAAGATACCGGTACAACATTTTCATATGATATATATCTCTTGCATTCTATCCAGATGATATAGGCTTTCAAAGTTAAGTGATTTTTTTTTCATATTAGATATTGATGCTTAAAACATTTCCAAACAGTTTTCACCTCTAATTCATGTTTAAATGTCATGTTTTATGTGTTTAACTTCAATTGGTAGGGTTGCATATAGGACTTTATATCTTCGTAGTAGTCTAAACTTTAAATGCAATTTTCTCTTATTGCTTGGGGCAAAATTTGTGTGGTGCCCCAGGAACACCCTTTACATGGGCCAAATTTCCTATGCTCAAGTACACAATGTTTCTGATATAGGTTTCCTGAGCATTCTTTTTTTTTTTTTACTTCAATATCTCAAACAGTTCACAAGATATCATGTAAGTGAAAGGGCAGGAAGATTAAGAATAGAGGTAACCGCATTTAAAACTTTGGGAATCATATTTGATCATGTAAAGGTTGCCTTATCAAAACACAAAAAATCAAATAATTTGCAATTTGAACTTTGTCATAAAACTCTACCACTGCTACTAATCCCTTCACTGCTACACTAATTGCGCACCTGTGTGCTAAGAAAATTCCTAACGACGCACTGAGGCACAGTTCATTTCACTAATTTTGCTCTATCTCTGTATCTATGAGAGATTGATCCCTAAAACAATATACAGTCGGACCCGCGAAATCAGGAAAAATCCCAGGGAACGGAATTTTTTCTATCTAAAGTCATCGTGAAATCGGGAAATTTTACCTGCCTAATCGGGAAAAAAATCCGTAAATGACTGTCAATATCAAGTGTTGACGGCATGTTATTTGCGGTCTAGACATAGGGAAAGCGCATCACTCAGGCGTTATGAATGAATTAGCACACAGGTAATCGATAAATGTTTGCTCTGTGCTTAGGCGACGTTTAGCAAGATGCTTGGGAGGGGCGTCGAGAAGTCTAACTGCCACGCGACGGTCTCACGGGTCAGTTCATTCCAGGTAGACATTGGTCAAACTGTGTTTGATCTAATGGGTAATCTGGCAGATGGTAGACGTGGCGGGAGGGCTTGTGTGTCTTAATGAGACCAGACTAAATCTCACCCCCTCCCTACTTTTATTCTTTTTCTTACTCACAAACACTTTCTCTCCATCTATCTAACCCCCCCCTCTCTCTTTCCACCTTACATCCACAAACACTCTTCCTTCTCTCCTCAGTCTTTTAACTTCTCTCTCTCTGTTCTCTCTCTCTCTCTGCCTGAGTTTTACATTTATTTCCACGAGAGGTCCAATTTTTAGTAAAAAATGCAAAGACCCGGAAAATCGGGAAAACCCGGATAATCGGGAAAAGATGCCTTCTCCCGAAATTTCCCGATTAAGCGGGTCCGACTGTATATCAAATTAATCACAAAGAAAGAGAGAGTGCAACCATACTAAACCAAAGCATGCATAACAGCAGAGGAGTCAGCTGGCCTTGACTAGGTCTACACAACACAGGCACGTGACTGTGTGTGTTTGAGTGGGTGTGCGTGCAAGAGAATTGGCTGCTGGGTATATGATGATATTATTTTTGTCCACTGAAGACAAGGATTGGTTATCTAGTAGGCAAAACAAAACTTGGTTTATAGTGCACGTACAGTGTATGCTCACAGAGCATTAGACCCCAGGGGCAGTAGGACCTACGGCGTACCTACACAGAGCAGTTAAGTGGTTAACTTATATGTTGTAGTTTGTGCTAATCTACAAATTACAATATATATAGAGAGAGTAAAGGTAACTTCACTTTTTGACATATAAGCCCATCTCTAAACCTCAAAGTACAATGTGCATCTTCCAACTGGTCTTCCTGGAGCACCACACACAATTATTTATTTATCAAAATTTCTCATTAGATTACTGACCTGCCAATGATGGAACACTGAGAGACAAAAGGCTTGACCCTGTGTGTGTGTCCTCAGGTCTGTTTCAAAGCCAAAAGAGTCAATGGCTGGCAGGAAAGCTTTGATGGTGTACAGCGGAGATCCTGGCACAGGGGCGTCCTGCGTCACGTGACCTCTGGAAGAAAAGTTGAATTTCAATTTGGGGTTTATACACAAAACCTATGGTGTGCACAGAAACTCAAAACATAATCACAGGAACAAAAAATAAGCAGATCACCACAAATTTAAGATTGGAAAATATGTAGAATATACTCTTTTCAACACGGCATAACTTTTTCCATAGTCCCCTGATCGCCTAAATCTTGTGAACACTTTTTTCTATGTGTTTGGTGTAAAAAAGAAGGCCTTGTGATCTAGAGTCAGGGATGCAAGCAGCTCATGAGAAAAAAGCAGGAAATTTTTTTATGAAAGTTTCCGAGCGCGCGCTATTCTGATTACTAAAGCCAGCCTTTCAGTGTCTAGCAAAAACGATTTTGCCACCAGTTTGGTAAGAAACTCTCCTTTTACACAGCAAACATCATGCAACACCATCCTCGTCTGAAATTTTTCCTGCTATAACTAGAACAAAAGTCTCCATTGATGTCTTTCTCCTTCATTTATTCTTTGAAATAGAAACACAATGTGATGTTGTAGACTTCCACCCAAGAACTTAATTTGGGCTAGATCTAGACTTGGAATGGCCACCATGATCATAATCTAGATTGTTAGTAAATGTTACTAGATCTAGAGTCTAGATCTAGATTTTCTAGTTTAATAGAATTCTAGTGTAAGCCAGTAAGGCTAAGTCAGTTAATGACTAGCTACACTGTTTCTCTTTGTCTAATCTAGATCTATAGAGAGATAGAATAGATCTTATCTAGATTTGAAGAATAAGACGACTAGATCTAAGAGTTTAAGCCTCTAGCCTGGCCCTTGCTTGAAAATTAAACAGATCTAGAAAGGTCAACGAGGTGCAGCAATCACAATATGAAATATCACTGAACAAGATCGTTCTTGGCTAAAAAGACGAAGTGCACAAGATTGCTCGGGACTAGATCCTAATGTAAGAAAGGATTATAAAGGACTCTCGATGTTTTGAACAGTCATAGAACAATGTGTTCGTATTATCGAAAGATCACTTTATTTACGACTAGGTCTAGAACTACATGGAGTGTACAAAAGATAAACAAGAAAAATTAACGGTAGCACACTTTTACTTTTACTTTTACGCCCATTGGGCATTGTGTGGACAGTTTCGAACTCATCACGAAAAAGAAATCGGGCGATGAGGTTACATACAAAATATAAACGGAAATCGACTAACGGATAAACAAAAAGAAATAATCGGTATCGCCATAGAATCGGAAAAAGGTTTGTAATTCGCTTCCGATTTCCCGATCGTCTTTTCTCGGTTTTAGTTCTTACTTTTATAAGTTTATAATTTTTCCGACTTTTTTGTTGCTGATTGTCTGGTTGAGCAGGATTACGCAAATCGGAAAAATCGGGGGAGACGAAAAAATCGGAATTCCGATTAAAATCGGAAAACTTGCATCCCTGTAGAGTTATTTCCCATTAATTAGTACTAACGGTTGACACTTTTAGCTATAAAAAACAACTGATATCATTACTTAATTTATCATGAGTTTTCAACATAGAGCGTTTTTCTTCAGAAAAACAAGAGGCCATCTTAAAGTTTGGATTTCATTTTTTCTGGATGAGCGATTCAAAACTTACAGAGAAACTATGTTGTAGCTGTGTCACAAGACCTCTTAAAGAAAGGAAAACCCTTACTACCCCTGCCATGGACATATTTATGCAGGTAGCACATCTGACAAATTGTTATGAAAGTGCTTCTCCTACTGCTCTACTCCCTAGACGTCGTGCAATCAGTCACTGAATGTAGAGGTTGCAACCGCAAATCAACTGGTTTCAGTACTTGGAAACCCCTATTTCAGTACTTACCAAAGCATTTTGGTATGCTTGGGAACAATATCCAACAAAACAAGATGCCCTTAAAAAAGATTAATATATAAGGTTTATAAATTTGCTACATTATGTGTTTTTAAGGATAACTTTGATTTCAGTCATATTTTAGGAAAAGAGATGACCTTGTATTATAAGCCTAAACCTTATATCTTCCCTCTAATTTTACTGATCACATATTTTTTCAAAGTCGTGGCTAATTTCAGTAATTTAGGCATGAGATCAGTGCTCAAGTATTTTTATAGCAATTCTCTTACTAAATACTGAAATTACTACTGGTTGGCAGCTCTGAATGGTTTCAATGCCCATTAAATACGAGAAAGATAATTGCTTTGAGAACCTCTCTGCTCCTTCATCAATGGCAGGCCCGCTTACGATTGTCACAGACAGAAGCAGATGGTGATACAAGTCTTTTTATTTCTATGAAAAAGACATGCATATGTGTGATCAATACAGCAGGAAGGAGCACTAGATAATAAATCGGCAGTTTCCAGTTCCCACCATAAGTAAACTCATGCCAAATGGGCATTTTATTCATCTAGGTAAATACTGCTGGCTTTTTATTTTCTTGTTAAACTTTGACTCATGATTTTAAAAATTAGGATTCAAAGTACAAAACATCACCCACATTGAGTTTTACTTTGATTAAATCTGTGATAAAATTATCTTGGTAAAACATTAGAGGTCCTTATACTTCTTCAACCTGCCTCACACGCATACCATCTAAAATAGGGTGCATACTTTCTTTTGTACACCTGAAAATATCCTGAAACAAGGAAATGTTAATTTCAAACTCTATACCTACCTTCTCTTTGCCAATACTGTGTAGACAGCAGACACGCAATCAGCAGGGGCCATCACTTGGACAAACAGGTACGGCTCCATCATTCTAGGGGTGGCCTGGAGGGACAATAACTCTTTTTTTAGCTGGTGTTTTGCATCATGGTCAAACAAAGGTTCAAAGAGGATTACACTGAAACGTGAGTAAGTATACAGTTACTATGTGGGCCAGAGAGGGTTCGCCAGCTGGTGGGTAAATCCTGGTCCTTAAGGTAACCCAGAACCCGTAAATACATGCACAGACAGTGCAGAGGTAACAAAAGAATGTATACAAATTTTTTATTTTATTTCGATTTTCATATTTTTCTGTTCTTGTCGTAACCCTTACTCTGGTTTTGGTTCTTGTAATTTCCAAAACAAGTCAAGGGCTCGAAAAGACAGAAAAAAAGGATTTTTGAAATCCCTATACCCAGACTTCTTGTCGTTAGAAAAGAGTTATGCTATGCATGTCATCAAAACTGAAAAGAAAAGTAAACAGAACCTTCCTTTGTTACACAGACTGTGTTCTATTTTAAAGGAGAAAAAAACAAAAGGAAAAAATAGGCAGGTTAACAAAAGTGAAAAAAACAGTTTTCAATATCTCATAACATAAATTAGACAATAAGAAAGCTACATATCTTTAACTATAAAAAAAACCCACTGAACTTCTATGGACACTTACAAAATAAACCCCTGCTAACATAGCCATTGAAAGTTTAATAACTTTACAAAAGAATTTTTACAAAATATAACCCTTTCTATTGACAGAAACTGACCATCAAGAATGCTGAATATGCCACTCTTCTTGAAGTTGGAATGATTTGTCCACCACCTCTATGGATTGGTTCTTGAGCAATTGTTGCATCTAGAATCTTGAATTTCACATTTCTGATGGCTAAGAAGAAAAATCACATCATACTATGAAAAGTGTATAGATAAATATGAGTATGATGAGTATAAACCTATAAATGACTTCTAATCCTTACATTATTTGCAGATTGTCAGTGCATTCAAGAAATAAAATAACAGATAAATTTTCTTTTTTTTAATACATGTACTGATATTCTATAATAGTGTACTTTATATTCAGAATGTTAGAATCTGTAAGCATTGCATATTTTCAATACATGTACTTGTGTAACTTTGTATTGACTAAATAAACTTGAAATTGAAATTGAATCATCTTAAAAGTGCAATGCTAGAATGTTAGAAGCCCATGCTTATTCAGTTTGATTAGTCTATCTTGTTCACTGAATAGGAGATGGTATCAAGTACTAATTGTAAATTTGTTTGATGTCATGTAAAACGTAATTCAATTCAGTTTGCATGCACATTCATTTAATAATACTTACGCTCATCACAAAGTGGCCCTTCTCTTGTTGCCCACTGAAAACCTTGGACTATGCTATCTTTTACTGTTACAAGCAGGTTTTTGTCCACCTAGAGAGAGGATTCAGACTGATGCTTTACTTTAGGGCTAAAGTTTAATTTAAAAATTGTTGAAATGAAAGTTAAGCTCTCTTTTTTTGAAAACCAACAGTTTATCCTCAACCATTTTTCAGTTTTCAAAGATAAGATCTGAAAGTTAAAAATTTACAGACACTTGCAAATTTACAATGTGAAGATGTGGACCAGTGTCCACAAACTTCAAAAGCTTATGGTTTGCATTGAAGACAAGAGCAAGCGTCTTGTAGCCTCTGCTTATAACTCAGATGTCGCAACGTTCACTCTACAGGGCATGAATATTTTGAACCATGTCTTCTTCTGAGCTTCTAAACATTGACAAGGGCATGGAATTATCAAAAATTTTTCCTTTCATTATTACAACTTGATTAAAAAAAAACAGAGGAAAAGAGCCAAAAAATAAAACCTACTTTAAAAAAGGCATTTTCTAAAATTAAGGTTTCTGACTTCAAACTCATTTGAATTGTTCGTGTGACAAATCAATTTTACAATCTTTTTGGTTGTATAAAATGTTTAAAAAAAAAGTCTCAAACCTGAAGGAAACCTTTGTTGGTTGAACCTCTGAAGCTCTTAAACTGTTGTACACGGGCGTCCAGTTTGTCCCCATGAACGCTTGCATGTAAGCCTTTCTTAAATGTTTCTTTTAGATGAAACAAGGATGATTTTTACTCTTAAACCAATTCCTCTTTCATATGTCTTAAATTTGAAACAAATTGTATAAAACTTTTTAGGCATCGGACGTTGGGACGGTTCATTATCAGGTGTTTTATGAACAGCTGGGTGGTAATAGTGTCTTGTATCGGAGTATGAGCTAATAACTAATTCATCCTCACCTCTGGTATGAGTTATTAACTGAATTCAAGCTCACCTCTGATGGCAGAGTGTCATCGACCAGGATATTTGGCCCAGTGGCATCAGGGCCAAATGCCCAAATAGAACGAGCAGCCAGCAAATCCCAGTCATACTTGGTCTGGAAAAATTCTCCAAGCTTCTTCCTCGGCCAGGTGATCTGCACAACTTCATTTTCAATATCCTCTGCAAGGCCTTTTTCTAGAGGCTCTGCAATCATTGTCAACTTGTTCCTAATTTTTGGGACAAGGGGATGAAGAGGGGCAAAAGATACATAAAAGAAAACTCTATCATAACTTGCATTTATTGTTATACTGTGTCAATTTAAATATCTTCAATGTCTGAGTCTGAGCATAAGCAACTATATAGTGAAATAATCATAAATAAATGTACACAACTGTTGGCAAGTAAAAGAACTGACATTAAGTAAGAATTTTATGCTAACATTATTTGCTGGAAAAGAATTCTGTTTTTTCTTTACAAATAGTTTTTTTAACTGGTTATACAACCTGCTCTAGTAAATGAGGCAGCATAGTTAAGTAAAAGCTTTACTTTCTCATTCACACTGACTTTACAGAGCAATTTTCTACTAGAAACACTAAAGCATAGTCTCTGCTGAAAAGATACAACTTTACTACATTTAAAATAGAACTATTAATATAACACTAATCCCCCCCCCCCCACACACACACACAAATATCACAACTTATACTTTCTTGTTAGAACCTAAAGTTTTTGGTTGATTTATGTCTACATTTGTATACAAATACAGTCCAGTCCAGTAATTTCAAACCCCCATGAGCAAATAGTTTATCAGAATCATGATCCATCAGTGTATCTTATAAAAGGAAAATAAGATTGATAGTATAAATTTTAGTTCAAATTAAAAAATTATTTGAAATATCAAGGTTTGAGTTATCTGGACTTGAATTTAAAATCAATAAAATGAAAACAAAAAAAAGCAAAAAAAAAACAAACACTAAGTATAAAATTTATTCTACATGTGCCCACGGAGAGGGCTCTGCATACTTTTTATTTGGCGTTTCAGCAAAACATTTCAATGACGATGTCTCCACAACTGTCTCACAAAATGCAACAACAGGATCAGCCACTTTGATATCTGGCAATTGCAAAGGAAAATGTAGCAGTGTTAGATCGGAAAAAAAAAATTTATGGCACTCTATTGCAGTAAAATTAAGTAACAAAATAAAGTAATCATATTAATTCTAGGGCTTATTAACATGTAATTGTGTCATTTTTTTTCACGAGAGGGCCTCAAGTGAGAACTGTTTTTATGAAAACAAAATATAGGGCAATATAATTTTATTGAATTACTCGGCCATTTTTAACAGAATCTTCAAGCCGATTTGACATAAGATAGACCAAGCCATGAGGAACTGGGAGGTATCCATAACTCAAAATCGCCAATTTTGCCCACACGCACTTACATGATATGCGCGACGAATTAATTACTTTATGAAATGTTTATTTTTAGCAATTTAAATCTTACCACCATAAAATGTTAGAGCTTTTATATTCAAATCAAAAACCAATGTATTTATTAAAAGTGCCAAGTTGATGCAAATCAATGAGATATTTTTTCCAATGGTTTTAACATTAAGCAAAATCCCTTTTTCTGTAATGTTTCAATATTTTGATCCGAAAGCCAAATAATACCTTCAGAGCTCTTAAAAAAAACATGATTGCATTTTCTAGCAAAAGCAGCTTCTCACCAATTTCTGAGTACATCTTGCGTAAATCATGCATAACACAGTCCAGATAGAGTTCACCAGTGCCAAGAACAACATGCTCACCAGACTCCTCCACCTTAAAACACAAACAATCTCAACATTGTCAGGGTACTATGCTTCACAAAAACATAGCATATTTAAAAAAAAAACCCATAATCCAATGATCTTAGTTGTGACCCAAAAGCTTTCCCATCAAAATGGTTGAACAATTCAAAGCTTTTTAACGGACAACAAGCAGCCTCGTGATAAGCCGTGCAGGCTTAAACAAGCATACAGTGTTGTCACACTACGGCAATTTGCAATGAATTCATGATGGTTTGCTAATAAGCGGCTTATACACTGTGTTAAGAATAGGTTGAAAAAATTCTTCCTTTCCCTGAGAATATTATTACAATCATAATCAATCACCACATCTAAATATTTGAGGACTCAGCCATATTAATATGGTTTAAAATTACTTCACTTTTCCATAAAATATCTTGCAATATCAATTGCTGGGATTATTGAGTCTTTTCATTCTAACATGATATACTACTGAAAATATCAATGCTAAAAAGAATATCAAACAAAGGTTCTCTTCTTGAACTTCTTTAAATATACAACTTCAGTAACTTAAACCTGCATACAATTATTTCACAAATTTCATTTGCAATCTTTACTTTAAAAGTTAGTTAGTTAAAATCAAAATTTATAAATAGTGAAACCATTGGTTTTTTTTTTAACCTTTGTCGTCAGCAATGGGTAACTTTTGTTCACTTTGCGAAGACCATCCAACATTTTGGGCAACTCTGAGGGGTTGACTGGCTCAACAGCTATTTTGATAACCGATGCTGTGTTGAATTTCAATGGTCGGAATATATAAACCTGAAAATAAAAGGAAAAAAAGTCAAAATCTGAACAGATACTTTAATAAAAACATCTTTATAAATACTGTAAATCAGACAAAAAGGAAAAAGGTGAAAAATTGAAAATTTGATAAATAAACATCAGAGCAAAACTAACTTGTACACTTCTTAAAGTTAAAGGCAGAGGAAAATGTCAATTGAAATTTAAGCACACTTAAAGAATTAGTTATGATCGCATATACATTTTAGATACACAAAGGGGTCTTGCAAATACAAGTTTGAAAAGCCAAAAGTAATTAAATCAGAATTTAGAAGTTTTCAGCTCTACTTTTCAAAAGTGGGAATTACAAAATGCAATTACACCAATTAACGATTCAGGGTCTGAACAGCAACAAAATCGGAAAGCGTAAAACACTTTTTTGAAATTTTAGTTCCCTATATCTAAATTGTTCTAAATTTGCAGCAAAACCATCAGAATTGGGTGATGCATCTTTTGTATTCAAAGACAAAAATACATAATTAAGCTTTCAACTTTATTTTAATTGTTATGGTACTCTGAAAACAAATCAGAGCTCTTGTCGATTAAAATGGTGAGAAAAGAAGAAAGCCATCTAAAACGCCTTTTCATCCAATTTAAACTCTCAGACATTTTCACTCATAAGGACAAGTCCTAAGGCATGTAACTTACTTCCTCATGTCCAGACACATCAACAATGGTTGCTGTTTTGACAATGGGCTGATCAACACCTTCTATGAGAATCCAGTTGCCACATGAAACACGATTCACTTCTATCTTGTACCTTAGGAAAGAGATTTACAAAGAGATCCAGGGTAAATAAATACAACTTTCAGTTATGTTAAGAGCACCATCATTAGTGTCCAAGTCAGAAATTTTTGTTATATAAATATTAACAGGTTTTTTTTCAAATATAAATGCCATTAGAGTCTGGCAAAATTTGCAGAATTTATTTTCAGTAACCCATCTTTCAGCCCACCATATAACTTATAAATACTAAAATGAAATTTTTAAACTGAGAATTCACACCTTTGTGAAACAGCACGAAGTTTTAGGAAATAGTTAAATCATAGGAAGAAGAGATGGGGTGGAGGAGAGAGAAGGCTGGTGCAAGTAAAGATTATGCAAAGAGACCGAACTAAAAAGCAGAAGAGGGCAGGGACATAAAATTCAGGCAGGAGTACTGGGATGGAAGTCGACATGATCACACATTATACCGCTTTATGCTTCAAGTGCAATTCATCTAAAAAGACAAGGATACGATTAAGCACTCAATAAAAAAGGAGACAATATTAGAGAGAAGGTACTTTGATCTTTCCTAAATTTTTTTCTCTTACTTAGCATTTTTATTTGTACAAAATTATGAGAGCATCTTCATAAGACATAAGAATTTCACTGTATATTTCTGGGCAAAAATAATTTTTTTAAGTGAACAGTAAAAAACTGATTGTTTGTCTCAATCTTTCAGAAATCCCCGCAGCTTTTCAATTACTGAAATTGGACATTATTGCTAATTTCAAGTATTGCAGAAATCTTCAGAAATCTCTATTTAAAGCCACAATCATATGAAAATATTCAGTTGAGATGGCTTTGCATTGCGATATTTCTATTTTTTAGCTGACAACCTTCATATTTTAGGTCTTCCTAAACGAACAAAAGAAGTGCAGCGCAATCAAAGAATAGTAAACAAGTGAAAATCAAGACCAAGGCTATTGCGCTACTCACATAAATGTTTTTATAAGAGATTATGGAAAAACAATTTTTCTTCATTCTTCCTGTCACACCTAAAGGGTGGCTGTTTTTATGCTGCAATTGTCTCCAAGTCCAGTCATGAGGCATGAAAAATGTTAAGTTTTTAAGAATGTATGCCTGTTAGTTCGGGGAAATTATTTGTTTTATATACCTAAATCTATATTTTTTTTCATATTTAATAAAAAAACAGTTACTTTATTTTTTATACTAATGATTTTGCTAGATTTTTGTGTCCTTCGCATACTTTTCAATGCTTTCTTGTTATACAGTTCAATTACCTAGCCTCTGCAATCCACAGCCTTCCAACCTGGCCCATTCTGGAGTCTTCTTCATCCTGCAAAGTGTAGTTCTCTCCTAAAATCCGCACCTCTTGGTTAGCATACAATGTGCCACTCATAACTCTTCCAAAAACATGGAAGCTTGTTCCGTCCTCGGTAGGGAAAAGTTTTGTGGTGTGGATCATCAATGGGCCCTGCGGTCATGAAACAACATTATAGACTTGTAGGTGGCTATCATTTTATAACAATAATCTGAAGTAAAATGAAGATTTTAAATAATAAAAAGTCTCACATTTTACATGGTGAAAGCAAGCAGGCCAATAATAGAAAAGACTAAATAGCTCCATAACACCTAGCATTATTTGAATTGCATTAATTTAATACACATTGATAGACTGTAAACTTTCCCGCAAGGGCTGCAGTGTACATCAATTTAAACATAAATAGCAGAAAAAACAAGACTGAAAAGAAGATGGTAATGGTGTGTGATCTTCAATTCAAAATTTTAAAAAAGCAACCCCTATTCATTTTTTTCTTCAACCATAAACAATTTTGATGAAAGGTGAAATGTAGTGACTACTTACTTTTGCCTATATTTTTAGAAGCAAACATAGGTTGTTTACACACACAAACAGCATCACCAAGCAGAAAGACCATACAAATTTGCACACATATTTTACACTCTATCCATTCTGTCTAATTATTATAAAACCCTCAATTACCTTGTTGTAGGTTAGCTGCCCTTATCATAGAACAATTTAAAAAAATAGTAACATTGAAAAAAATTGCATAATAATTATCTGTGTTTTAGTAAAAGGTCTGTTTGGCTTTCCATGTCTACAAGTTTCTAATGCCATGATTATATATCTTGGACCAATCATAAGACACAAGAATCAACGGCAGTGAGGGGGGTTAAAGTATAAAGGTGTAATTTTTAATACCACTGACTGCGCAACTTCTTTGCCTCACCTCTGCCTCACATTGTGTCATTTCCTCAGCTAGATCTGAATCTGAAGGTCCAGTGTATATGTGCTCAACTTTCTTTTTTGCATTATCCACTGGTGAGGGAACATGTTCCACACACATATCCACAAAACCTGAAAACAAAGACATATTTTCAAGATAAAAAAAGGAAACCATAAAAACAGATAGAAGCAAAAACAAATTAATATTTATGCAAAATGTTTGAAGTTGCATAATTTTTTTTCTTAAATTTTCTAATAAATAGATTTGTACCTGCATAAGCATATGAATTTGCTTATTATATCTTACTTTAGTTTACAAAAAAAATCACATAAAAAAGCAGGAAGAAACGGCCAAGGACAGTAATGTCAGGAGCGGCAGCAAACATCGACTACAATAACGCTGACAGGTGACTTTAGTTTTATAATGGAAAAAAATCAAATTTTTACTTCACAAGTTACCTGTAAAATCTCCAAAGAAGCGGCGGCAGACAAGCCTCAAAAGAGGTCTGATGTTGAGTTTTTGTTCCTCCTTGGATAGATGAATGCCAAGCTCATCACAAACTCTTGGCAGACTCTCATCTACATCCCCAACAATCTGGCCAAAACAAATTTTGTGATGGAAATTATATCAAGATAACTAAAATAAACAAAAGGCATGTTTCTGTTACATTTCCGTCAACTGTGCAGCTGATTTCAAAAGCTCATTTTACATGATTATCATATATACAAAAAAAAAAAAAAAGATAATTTTTCTACCTTGACTAAGATCCATACCTGTGAGAATATTTTGTAGAGTGGCTCAAGAATGAACTCTACAAAACTTCTTGGGGATGAAGATGTAGCTGGTTTCTTTGTGAACTTGCGGCTGTTAAAAAAAAAAGATTTGCAGTCAAAATAATATTGTTGCCCATAGTCGTCTCTAGTGTTTCTGATAAATAATGATTGGAAATAACTATGTATAGCTAAATGCAACTAAAGGCTAAAGAGTAAGTTGTTTTTTTTGTGTGTGTGTATCAATTTGACATCAGTGGCAAAGAAAATCCCATTATTCAAGACCAAGTATGTAACAAAAAAATTTATTGTAACACATTCCCAAAACTTTATTATAACAACTAATGTTGAACAGCTATGAAAAAAAAACAAAGCAAATTCGATTTTGAAGGCCCACAGGAGTATAAAAAGTATGTCACAGAGATCATTACTTTCTATAGTAGTTATAATGCTTCTTAGAAGAATCAAAGCTCAAACCAATCAAGCTAGTATTTTTAATTGAAAAAAACAACACCAAAAATTACTACACTAAAAATAAAGTTCATCATATCAAGTAGGCAGGGATATTAAATTTTTCCCAAGGCCATTTGCAACTTACGTTTTGCTGTTGAAATACAAATCACCCCAGAGCCTGCGAGCAAATTCTTTTTCATTGATTCCCTCTGAAAGACAAGACAAGTTAAATTTGATCAAGACCATATATATGATAAATATAAGATTTTACAACTAATTATAAAAAGGAAGATGACAATGAAAAAAAATCTATCAACACTTCTGAACATCATTGGATTTGACAACCTCTATCAACAAGCTTTTATTCTCTTCCTTCCTCTTCTATATTAGATCACCAGTGATCGATGACGTCATCAGTGAATAAATTAACTATTAGTCATTGAATGAAAGCAGAAATCTATTTCCTATGAATAATGAAATCTAAATATACCCTCAGAAATTAACAGAAACATTTAGGTTTAATTTTGCAATGAGTTATTAGACTCAAAAACGTTGTTTCCTTGTTACCAGCCTGCCGCCATCTTGAATGCAGTTATTATGGTAAAAATCACTATTGCCCATTTTTAAAAAAATGGTTAAAAATCAAGAATGAGATTTTTAAAGTTAAAA
>BMAT01004065.1:692902-707013 GCA_019649035.1 Elysia marginata | reverse complement strand
TAATGGGTTATGTTTTGTACAAAATTGTCATTATGTCAACATTAATTGTTTGGGTAGATATATTGTTGTAAAGAGCTTCGAGCCTACATGTAGGAAGAGACGCTAGAAAATAACTTCATTATTATTATTATTATAATTAACTTAGAACGGTTTTCAATATCTTTTTCATATTTGAAATTTTATATTCATACTCATTTCATAAGAAAGGATATAATGGCTTGAAAGCTTATAAATCCCCAAAAATCTTTTCTGTATAAGTTTACTTATTTCGTTGATTGTGGAGAATCTTACATACCAGTTTCAGAGATGCTAGTTACAGCAGCAATTATGAGAGTCTTTTTAAATTTTTTTACAAACAAATATTAAACTGTCTTTTAACAGATGTGTCTTGCATGATATTAATAACAATTAATCTTCATTTAAAAATTGGGATAAAATTACGTAAGTCGCATAATTACCTTTCCTATCAAATGCAGCTATAAGCAGTAATAAGTCACATTCTGCTGAAATGAAAAAAAATGATGGGTTTTTTTCTTATTGAAAATTTTCAGATATCTCCGTGGCAGCAAAATGAAGATGTTCATAAGCCAGAAGCTACTCCAATCATAAACAAGACGCCCTTATCCTGGGTTCAAGGGCTGTTTTTTTTTCATGAACCAATTTATGTAAAGCAACTCCAAATACGAAGTGCCAGTTATCTCACCTTTGAACAAAACTCACTCTCGCTATAAAAGCTTCAAAGATATTATAAACAACTGGTTTATAAAGGGAGTTTGTGACATTGATATGCCCTATCATTTTTCTGTGACAAAAAAGTCTAATATTGTAGTAAAAGCCGCTTTCATCTTTCTCTTTAATACTTAGGTACAAAACAACATCCTCCTGCCAACATGGAGAACAATGCTACAGCTCATGCAGGTGGTAGGCACAGCACCAGAGCCACCTCAACAGTAACCGAGACGGAATCATTGCTATCCAAACTTGGTCAAGGTTACAAAAGAGCCAAAGCCCAACAGATTTTGCGACTATTGGCTGACCAGGAGTCTTTAAACCAGCGTTTCAAAGACTGCGCTCTAAATGAAGATGAGGACGATGATGAATGCGACAGCAACGGCAAAACTTGTGAGAAAACTAGGAAAGGCAGTAATGATGCTCGCAGTAACAGTCCTATCGGCGGGGTCTGGGTTAAACGCGGGTTAACCTCGACACTTCCTACTGAAGAAGAAAAAAGAGAGAGAAGATTGACGGAGATTGAAAAAGAGCAGCGCGTGGAAGGTTATCTTGGAGGCTCCAAAATAAAAGCTTCTGACACGCCTGTTTCAAAACCCAAGCAAAAGAAGAAGGTGTCCTCAGCCGTGGACCCCAGTCGATGTCGAACTTCCATGGGATTTTATAATGCGGCGGAATGTGCAACCTCTGTAGACGGCCATCCCGAGCTGGACGTGGAGGGGGCCGCGAATGCTGATCTAGAGCTTGCCATGGGGGCTGAGGCTGATACCGAAAATCAGTCACCTCGTTATCTTAACGAAGAAAATGACTTTATATTAAGTGCTGTCGGCGCTAGGGCACGTCTCACGCCTCGTGGAGGTCCCAAACAGCGCCGTCTATTCAGACAGCAGATCACACAAGGAGTTACTTCAACGGTGACAGACACCATCCCAGAGGAAAGCGTTGGAATTCAGTCTGCCAGATCTTCCTCCACCCGACCAAAGACAGGAATTGTGGGAGGTTCGGCTCGAAGTAAGCAGTATCGCAGACCGTCTCGACCGAATCCATCGAGGGATGAATTCGAGAATTCTGGGAACGCTATCCATCAACGCGGCTTTGGCCAGCCTGAGTATACTCCAACCTCAATACTTTCCAACATAACAACAACGTCAACGACTGTGTCGAAGCTTGATCCTCCGTTCACGCCGCGAGGAGGTGGCGTGGGTGGTATTGGAGTACGTGGATTTTGTGAAGGGCCTCAAACACCTCGAGTGTCTATCAGGGACGATGCAATCTTCATTCCGATTACACCTCGAGGTGGAACAAACAGCATGACACCGCGCCCAGAAGCAAGCTACGGTCATGGCTCAACACCCACACACCGTCACAGTAATGAACCAATAAGTGCTTTAATCACTCCTCGGCAGCAACAAGACTATAGCAGTAACGTTATGCCTCGAGGAATCAACGGCCATGTTGCACAGGACCATACAACTCCAAGCAATACACCCCGTGAAACAGTTGCGGGATCAGGAAAAGGGTTACACACACCTCGTCATGGTGGCGGAGTTGGAAGCGTAGGATACAGCTCTCGGACGAATGAGAGCAAATCAATCCTCAATCTCCGACCAAACAAATCTTTAAGTTTTCGCACAAATGATATGACAAACTCTCAAAGCAGAAAAGATCCTAGTTTTTCCCCACGTCGAAATGAGTTGGCATTAGCGCTTACTCCTCGGCAGAAAGACCAGAACGGAGTCGCGGTAACCCCGAGAAACGAATACTCCTCGGGTCTTTTTGAGATGTCTCTTACGCCCAGGAATGATAACTCTCCTACTAATCCTTTAAAAACCCCGCGGCGCGGAGACGACGGTGGAATTACCGTGACCAGCGGCGTTGTAGTTACTCCACGGTCTTACAACATGACGTCTTCTGGCCAGTGGGCAGCTAGGCCGGGCGCTTCCGGTACTGGTGCAACAACTTCAACTTCTAATACCAACGAAGAAAAGCTTAAACAACCAAAATTACTCGAGCAAACAACCTTGGATTTAAATAGTCCTAGAGCCACTTATCCCATACCGGAGTATATTAAATCGGAAGGCTGGAGTAGCACATGCACTACCGGTATAGGTATCAACACAGAGATGATTAGTCCACGCAAATCTGACTCGAGCGGTCAGAATATCGTGGACTCCCAGAGATCTCCCAGGCACGTCTCAAGGGCCGTATTGTCAGTGGGAAAGAACCCATCTCATGTGGCCTGTGTTTCGCAGAGATACTCTAAAAGTAATCGTGCAGGTCAAAGCGAGCTAGAGATGACCACTCCAAGGCGGCAGAGAGTCGTGGCTGCCGCAGTGGCAGCATCAGAGAAGACAGCGGCTACAGCAGCGAGTGCCGTAATGACCCCCAGAGGTTGTGGAGATCTCCACAGAGTGCCTGTCAATGGCAATCTCAGCCACAGGTCTGAGCGGATGCAGCCCATGACTGTAATGAAACTGCCGCCTCTTGACGCCGCTATCCATAAGCCTGTGGTGTCGTAGCGTCGTTGCTCATTCGCAAGAAGTAAATGTTGTAATAGAAAATGTCGATAAAAGATAAGCAGTGGCGTTTCATGGTTTGGCTGAAGAAATCATTGCATGTGTTAAGGAATTTTGAAGCCAAAATTTTATTTTTTAAGTGAATTTCAGAGTAAAATTAAATTTGAAGACAATGTGGAGATCATTCCATGAATATGACTTGATAATATTACTGTGTCCATATATTGTTTGTACACCTGAAAGTGGTGCAGAGTTTTTGTTGTCTTTTGCCTGTTCTAAAAAGGTGCAAATAAATCCTTAATTCATTCTCTTAGTTTATTAAATACATAACTATAATGACGGTATTCTTTATCACTGCCATAGCAAGAGTAATAAAAACACACACAGTGCATCTTTTTCTGATTTAACAGTGGCTGAGTCTAAAGTGTGCTGTCGATGAGGATGGTCGAAAATGGTTTTAGACAAAGAAAATCTCAACCATTTTAAGTCAGGTGAATACAAATCACAGAAAGATTTACGAATTCAACATATTTCCTGTTGTGAGGAGTGCTTGACTCAAAATCGATGAAATATAAGGCTGTGTAGGTCTGTGATGTACTCCAAAAAGACTGTATGGAGATGAATAACGTTTGCGGTTCACCTTGATAGCGTAGACAGTGTCACACAGCGAAGTAGAATCATTACCGTAAATACACCATTACATGTATTAGCTCACAATTTCTATACTCCAGGACCTTTTAAGGCATCAAAGAATTCCACTCGGTCCTTCATTAATTAAAATTACGATGGTTTTTTCTACAACAAAACATGAATAAATTGATTTCTCTTGAAGATCTTGTAACGAAGATTAAAGTCCACCATATTACAATGTTGTAGTTAATAGGATCGTTTTGCCTATTTGTTATTATAGTAAATAATGCCAACATGATGTTAAAATAACATTTTAATATGTTTTTGTTTTGAAAAACATATAATGCTTGAGTTTGTTTTTCATCATGCGTTCTTTTTTATGTGTCATTATGCCTAGATTATTTTCTCAGCTTTAACTCGTTAGTTTCATCATTAACATTTTTAAAAATTACAGTACATGCCCGATAACGCCCTCTTCTTGAGAAAATGTCACCATGGTCAAAGTTTATAAAAAATAAAGTCTCGAAAGTAAGACGCTTCTAATGTTAGGACTTACTATCTATCAAAACATTCATTCGTTTGCTACCAGTTTTTTTATCTAATAACATGACCTGGCTTACCAGAGATACATTGAATATGTCAAATGTGATCTCGAATATTGGCTTTTTATTGATAATGGAAATTATTTTTGTAAAAAAAGTTGTTTTTTTTGTTAAATCTTTCCAAAATATGCCATCGTATCTGTTATGTAATTTTATCCTTACTTTTCACCTCTGATGTGAGAAAATAATTTTCGTTAAAATTGTTCAAATTATTTATTTAAAAGCACAGTTCAACTTCGATATGATTTTTGTATCCAAACTAAATTTACACATGTTTCCTGCCTAAACCGAAATTGGAGAAGGTACAAGTTGTTGTTTTTTTAGATTTAGGAGAGGTGTAAAATATTGATCAGTAGACATGTAATTGAATTTTTTTGTAAAATCCAGATTTAACTTACGTACCACAACAGCATGAAGGACTGATGCAAAGACAAAATGTAAGTTAAATCTAGATTTAACACATATTCAAGCGCCACTATCAAAAGAAATATTGTGTTTTTCTATGGTACAAATACTAGATTCTTATGTAAGTAAATAGTAATAGAATTATTCTATTCTCTATGTTTCAAATTTTCTAAAGAGCGTTTGCAGAAAACAAGGTCAGAAAGTCGTTGATCATATCTGTGAAAACAAGTTCAGTCATTCTCATTTTCAAAGCAAACAGTAAATTAACGTATTCGTTTGTTTAAAGGCAAGTAACTGAAAAAAGCGAAAGAAATAAAAATATCTCGGAGAAGAGAAGCAAGGCAGGGCCTAAAAATAAAGATAAATAAGGAGAGGGGGAGGATTAATGAAAGATGCATTAAATTGCTGAAGAAAGAGAGAGAAATCAAAGAGAGAGAGAGAGAGAGAGAGAGAGAGAGAGAGAGAGAGAGCAGATATGGAACATGGTTTGTATTTTGTTATTATTCTAATAGTTGTAAAAAAATATTACAAGTGAAAATGAACAGGTTGATTTACGAAGCAATTTTGTTTGTCTCTTTATTTTAATTCTATTGCATCAAATGGTTTCATTAACTAACAATGTGTCTGATATTTCACTATTCTGGGAAATATTTAATCTGTTCTGACTCCCTGTTTGTTGAAAATAAAATGAGGATATATGAAAGTTATTTACGTCAAATGTATGTTGTCGATGTTATATCAAGTGCATTCGATGTTCTCTAATCATTTTGTACAATTCTATTGCTCAAAAGAATTGTATGGAGAGTTTATCACTTAACTAGCGATTAATAACAAGATGAAAACCTGAAAATCAATAATTGTAGAGACGTTTTGGTCCTGCTGGGATGAAAAGGTGAAATTGACGTTTTTGAGAACTATGAAAATGTACATGAATATTGTAATCAGATATTTTACGGTAAATTTAAGTCAAAGTCTGTCCACCCTTTCTCTCAGTATTCCTTATGACTTTTATCTCGTGTCCCGTTGTTTACGAAGCTAATAGTCTATATCGAGACTTCTCTAGAATAGTCTCGAGGTTATGCTTGTCTATAATTCCATTGAAAGGGATAGTGGCAACGGATGACAATGAAAGACTTTAGTTCTCCTGGCATTTGCAAGGAATGTTGCTCACGGAATAATCATAATAATGCACCACATAAACATCCATAAATGTTTTTTCATAACGTGTATTTGTATTCGCATAACAACATAAAAATAACATATTATTCATACAAAAAATCTTTTTATAATTATATTCTCTTTTTAGAACTAGAACCAATTCGGAATATGGCTTCAACCAAAAATTTTCTATGTTCTGCAATAGAAAAAAATCTTATTACGAATAGGGCAGACTCAAAACTTTATTTCAGCCTTCCCACGTCGATCCATTATATGTCACACGTGGCTCGACTTGTATCTCAGTCACTGTAAAACAAATTGGTGATCGTAAGCACCATAGCGCTAGCGTCTAACGGGACTCAATACTAAGTATCCATTTCATTTAATCATGTACTGTCCAAACTAACTTGGAATACTTGCTCTCTCAAGGCAATATAATTTCTATGTCATAGACTGTTGATGAATTTGGAACTGTGCCCGTTGGATGAGCACTTCAGCACAATGTGCCACACTGCCCCTAAAATATCAACCTTCTTGTTGAAATATTCATGAGGTGCCCACCCCTGGATAAAGTATCAAGCAGTTTTTCTTCTCTAAAATGGACTTGGAGCTGTGTTGCGCTGGGTGTCAGTAGTAAGAAAGTGATGTAAACTGAAAATAAGCTATTATTATATTGGTTGGATAAAGGAACTCGCAAGAAAAATAAAATACAACATGAAGAAATGTAAACAAAAAGAAGAATAATAGTCATTCTCTAATCTTCTTTTACTTTCACAATAACTCCGACTGTCTTGAGACCGCACAAGTTGTTTATGCATCGAAACCATAGAGCTGTAGCAATACAATGGTCTGTGATTGGTGTGAGGTGGCAGTGTTTGCTGCAGGGGTGATTTACATACAAGAACTGCGCAGAAACTAATCGTGTCGCCAAGACTGGTAAGCCGGTAGAGCCGTCTGGTTATACCTGCTGGTCTTTTGTAATAAGGCGATAAGCATAGAAGATTTAATCCATTCGCTCGTGAATAATCCTTTAAGGATGATTTATATGCCCGCCAAAAAAAAACTTACACTTACAGTACTCTATTTTGTTTTGTCGTACTTTTTTTAACAATAATAACACCTTTTCTTTCACAAACAACTGATAAAATTATCTAGTTGTCCTTTTTTATTTCAACGTGGTCAAAATTTAATTTATTTATCATTTAATGGTAAATAATCTATATGTGATTAACAGATTTTTTTTGTTTACCTCAAATTAACTATTTGAGTAGCCAGGTGGTTTTGCGATTATTAAGTTGTGCGACTGCCAACACCAATTCCCAGTCTTTAACAGTAATAATAATATTTGTCACTGCTTGACTTACTAAGCCCTAGAGGCGGTGTTAGACGAAAGTACTGGTACACAAAGGGTGGTACTTATCTCAAAAACAAAACTAATTCTCATTACAAGCGGATATAAAATTCGCTAGAACTTTGTACATCTCCCGCTCATTCTTCACTTCATCCTGACCTTGTGACACAACAATTGGCGGAATCATTTTCAAAATATTTAATTGTGGAATGTATTATATTAAAACCACATCGTCATAACATAGAGCCGTAGCATTCATTACATCTGCGCGTTTTCAAATCGTTCAAACGTTTTAAGGTGTAATGGTGCATACTCAAATATTCTCTAAAAGAAACTAATGGTCGGAATCTAGGCCGCCGAAGGTCGGAATGGATCATACTCATTTATGCAAAACGAAATTTGGTCATACCCCTGCAATACAGTCTTAGAACTGAGTGATGTTATGACCCTTGTTCACTTCCTCACTAGACGGTTCTGTTGGGGTGGCAATGGATCTCACACCTACACTAAATGAAGATTGTTTTCGACAAAACATCGACCTGTTGGGTATGGCGCAAAAAAATGACTTTAAGGTCATTAAACAACGTTAAGAAATTTTTTCACGCGATCAATCAAAACGGCTGTGTTAAATATATAAAATTTAGAGAGTTTTTCCTTCTTCTGCATCAATTGCAAAATGTCACTTACATCTCTATGCTATTCCAGCCGCTTTTACTATCTAGTTGAATCTACCTGTCTTCTACTTTCTGCCTTGCCTTTTTGTACCCATCTCTCTCTAGTTCCCCCCCCCTTTCTCTCTCTCTCTCTCTCTCTCTCTCTCTCTCTCTCTCCCTCTCCCTCTCTCTCTTTCTCTCTTTCTCTCTCTTTCTCTATCATATATCTATCTTTCTTTCTTTCTCTCTCTTTCTCTTTCGTTCTTTAACTCGCTCTTTCCTTTCAGAACTTCTACATTTTGTCTCTCAGTTTACGCCCTAATACCAATTAATGAATGAGCTAGCTTTTCTTACTTCTAATCTGTTATCCTTACATCCGAAGGTTAGAGAAAATAAAAGATTTAACTAGTCTCGCTAGTTGAAACTTAAAAACAAGTTTACGCAGATGAAAATTTCATTTCTCGGTTCATGTTTCTAAATGTGCAAAATGTACAAGTGGAAAGTTAGGACACGTCTAGACTACTGTCATACACAGTGTAAAGCCTATTGAACGCCTTTTTCGATCGCATTAGCGATGCAGATGATATTGTCTTAGCCATGTTACAGTGGTCCATTAATTTCCCCATAGTAAGAAATTGGGCATCTGTCTCACAACAGCCTATATCAGGCGGATGTTGAAAATTTCATTTCACAAAGTTCTTCTATTTCAAAGAATGCATTTTCTTAGCTTTCAAACATTGCAATATTATATCGCATAAAATTATCCATATTCTGATATAAGTTACTGGACGTTCTGTTGCTTTAAAATACGAAAGAAAAAAAGGGAGAAAATAGGTTTGAAAAGGCGTTCTTTTTTCATTCTACTAACTTGAACTGGTCGCTGCATATTTTGTTTTTAATCCAACTAAATTTTTAAAAGTAGATCATAATTTTATACCTCATTTCAATATTATGTACAGTGTAGTTTTTAATATTCTGAATTTTTTCCTCTTTCTATAATGGTCAAAAGAAATTTGTCTTTGTTTTAAAAAAAATTGATGTCGAACAGAAACGCTTTTAGGGAGAGGACCAGTCTAATATCATTCTAAGGTGTTTTGACCAGCTTTTTTTGAAACTCTTAAGGCTAAATTGAGAAGAAATATTTAATTTGGGGAAGTATACAATTTGCCTTGATTGCTGACCTACCCTAGTTTATGTTATCATTTGGCAAAGATCATGAGAACTGAAATTTTTGGCACAGCCCAGGTGTACATTAGTACCAATTTGAGAAATAAATGCGGACCACAGTTTTATACAGTGATTTTATATAAACAAACTAATCTTAAGAAGGCTAAGATAATTAAAAGTAGAAAGTCAAGAAGCCCAAAATTCATTACAAATCTTTAGATATTTGTATGTGTTTAGATTAACATCATTCAACTTTAGGATTTAGTTCAAAAGACAATTGAAAAGCATTCTGTTTCAAGAATGCCGACCATGAACGCAACAATGTGAAACAAAAGAGTTGAGAGATGTGTTCAGTCTTGGCTGCTAAGCTTGAATAGGGACCGCGTAGTAGGAAGAGCTTTCTATATGACTGTTTCAACTCAAACTGATTTTTCGTCTTGGTGTGCTTTAGCGTGTGTTTGCATGTGTGTATGCCTTGTTCATATTACACATGATCGGAGTGAAACAGCAGACCTTTGGTGTGCCCATATGATTCTATTAAAGCTCTGGGGAATTTTTGGGAGAATGAAAAGGATGGTCTTATTTGCAGGATGTTTGGTTCAAGTTCAAGGTAACATAATGTAAAGTATTCGACTTCAATATTTTAGTATGACATATAAGAATTGCCTTCGCACATGTATTGCGTCTAGGCTAGATTCTAAGTTTGAGGGATAAATTTCCACACTGGGGTGCCACTATGGATTATTATTAAAAATTACTCTTCATTACCCTTCCTTTCGTCAGCAATGTTGTTTATGATTAAAAATAACACATTTCTGTGTCCAGTCCTCTTTAATTCTAGAAAAAACCAGAGAATTTGTTACCAAGAAACTTAGGCTTGAAATAGAGTGGCGACCCTCTGTGAAAATGCCTGCCTCAAGTTGATGAATAGATGTGATTTCGAAAGTTGACACCGTAAATCTCTTAGAGGAATAGTGCTCGTTTTAGGGGAGAATATTTCATGACTGACTCAAAACTACCTTGCAGCAATCCGTTTTCTTTTAAGTATAATTTATAATGATACTAACTGTGCTTAATTTGTTTTCGATGCTTAAGTATATTGAGCTTTTGTGTGTTATGAGTTCTTTGCTATCAGTTTAAATCTAAGAACAATAAGTGACTGTGAATATTCCACACAAGTTGTGTATAAAAGGTCATGCGGTAATATGAGTTTGACATCACATCTTAAATCCTTTCGAGTTTCTCCAAAAGGAAAATCGCATGATAACTTTTTCTTGTTATCAATCATTGTGATGACCAAGATTGTCGCCACCATGTAGCGGAAGGATTTCTACAGAGGGGTGTTACCATATCTAAGTTTAAGCTTCATGGTTACAAAGTCTATCTGATTTTTAAAAAATGAAAGGTTCTGTGTCATGAAATCCACCACTTTTTATCATAACATACATTACTGACGAAATGAAGGGTAATAAAGAGTTATTTATTATGAAAATAAATAGTAATGCACGGGTGAGGAAATCCTGCCGAAATGTAGCACCATCAACAGAGACCTAGATTATTTTCAATCATATCAGTTTATCTGTCTGCCTATCTAACTACCAACCTACCTACCTACATAATAAATGCACCAAAAGATAGAGTTACGACAACATATGTCTCACTTTTTTTCAAAAATGCCATTTAAAGGTCCTTTCTTTTTGGTTCCTGATATATTTATATGGGCAAAATCAGCAAAAATTTCAATATCTTCGCTTAAAGTGTTGATAATTTTATGAAATTTTTTTACGTTTTGAAGCTTACAAAAATGTCTTGTTAGAAACAGCAACGCATTCGAAGGTGAAAATTGCGATATGCTCGATCGCGAGACATATATCAATTGACAATTTTACACAAACACACAAAGCCTACATACATATACATCTACTTATCTATTGCTGATTGTCTTCTTCTGTGATTTACTTGAAGTTTTTGTAAGTATTTTTAAAATCCTGAATTATTTCCCTTACCCTCCGTCTCTCTCTACCTTACCCTTTTTTCCTCTTCTTCCGCTTAATGTCAATTTTCTTTACCTTCACGTGGCATTCAGCGGTCAGCGCGGCTGGAGTGGAGGGTCAGATTATTCTGGGCATCTTTATCCCTCTGACTATCATAGTGCTGGCGGTTTGTCTAGGCAGGGCTTGCTGGACCTGGTATCTCACACACAGTCTGGACGAGTGGGCGTACGACCCCTACCTGGACTTGGCACTGCGGGTTAGTATGTGTGTGGGTGTCATCTAACCATCGATATCAATACTTCTCCATTCTGCGTTATTGTTATAAGCAGAGCATTTTGTGTACATGGTCAATACAGTACAGAACATTGCAGCCATGTTGAAGTTTAGGAATAGACTGAGGTTGTACTTTTAGTTGTATTACTTATCGCCTATAATCATGAGCCACTCTTTCTATCATAAGGCAAAGTCGTCTTGCTCTATTATTTTATTTTATGATAATTTTAAGATTGTTTGATTAACTGAGCATTATATAGTTATGTAAATCTTATATGCCAAATTCTGGCCCCAAGGTGAAAAGGAAAATAGTTTCCAAAAATTTCACTATTGAGGGAAATTATTTCAAAATAGAAAAATTAGACCTCATAATACTGTCGTTTTTTTTTCCTGTGATTTCAAATTTACAAATCGCATTATCAAATTTTTAAACAAAGTTAAGAGAAGAAAGGTTTTGGAAGAGATTCGTTTTCAATGTGGAAAGAAACAAAATAATGATACATCCAACCATTTGACGCGAAATGGCCTAGCCTACTTGTACGCTGAACGAGCACCAATCAAACATTTTTTTATATTTGTGTTCTTTTTCTAAGTGTGGAGTGTTTTCCTAAGAGTCCATCAATTCTTTCCTTCTAGACTTTTGTTGTGTCCAATATTTCATTTTTATGTCTACTCTCTTATAGCTGCTGATAATTGTGGGACAAGTATTGTTTTTGTTTTTATATAATTCTTGTGTTTTATGTTTTCAATCGTGTAAGATTTTTCCTCGTTCATTTTAAGTTATCTGATCTGACCACCTGGGTTTTTCATTCAATCTTTAGTGTGTCGAGGCAGTCAGCTCAAAAGAAACACTGAGTAGCACATACAAAGACGCAGGACAAAGTTCCAGTCTTCTTAAATACGTTCTTTTATTGTTATTCACTTTGAATTTGTGACGTGTTTTTTCTTTCTTTCACCTTCCAGACTAAATATCCGGCCCATATTGAGCCGCCACTTTCTAGTGGCCGCATCGTTCATAGCGTTGGCCACATCCACAAGATGTTGAACTCTAACTTTCTCAATGAAACATCGTCAGCACCCATGTGCAGCCTAGCTCTAGCAACTCATAACATTGGTTGTGCTATGGCCTCAAATCCTCATCCACCAATTGAAAGTCAAGCACAGCAACTGATTGCTGCTCCCAAAACCAAAGATTCCAGGCCAGAAACTAAAAGCTGCAGTATTAAAAGTGCGCCAATTCCAAAAAACCTAACCTCTCTAGATGCAACGTTTTCTACTGATGTAAGCGACTGGTCAATGGCTCCCTTGCATTCGAGCCCTCAAGAAAGCAAATCTTTCGTGCCACTCTTTTGCCCTGCTATTGGTTCTCCACCGTCGAATTCTGCTATTGAGCACAAAGAAGAAGTGTCAGAAAAAATTAAACGTCCTAGTAATCCGTATGGAATGCCGGCTCACAAGAGCAGGAAGACGACTCACTCCACAAGCTCTGGTAGGACGCCCAGCGTGTCGGGGAGCTTTGGTGAATCCAGTGCAACAAATTTCCCTTTATCCTCCTTTACAGGGCTACAGCCTCGATTTGCTACCTTTGTTAAGATAAAATGGGCGCGGTTCTATGACAGGTTTTGCCGACTGCGCCAAGGAAGGTTCCGTGCTCCTCGTCTTACCTCCAGGGACCTTCAACATGACGTCAAGGTCAACGAGGAGCAAATGTTGTTCAGCATCTCTGCTCTCCGTGATCAATTGTTATCCAGTCATCTATCAACGTCATCTGGTAGTACGGGAGAAGAGTTTGAACTGGGTCCAGTTTCAGTGCCATTGTGGAATATAAGACCGTCATCACAAAAGACAGGACGTTTTAAAAACGAACGAGAAGAGCGATGTTTGTATCATACACGACCGGGCATGTATCGGTTTCAATTTTTGTCAGACTTGCCAAAGGCTACAGCTACTGCTTCCCAAGCAAAGAAAAATAATGCCAATAGCGATCCTGCAACAATATTTGAGGTAAAGAAGAAAACATCATGTCGCATAAAGCTGGTAAATAGTGCAGTGCGAGGTAGAGAGCAAGTTTACCCTAAACAGAATATAGTGAAATCCGCTTCTGAGGCGACATTGAGCGATGACGAAGATTTCAACGAAAACTGCACGGCTAATTTTGAGGAATTGTTTGCCATGGCCGAGGAAAGACAAAGATCACATTGAAAAAAAAAACATATGCCTTCAACTCGTTTACAGGACTTCATAAAATCCTTTCTAACTTGTTCATAGGACTTAATAGATCATGTCTTTAATTTAAATGCTTTTTTGTGAAGCGCATCGAAAAAAAACACCTCAAAGTTTTGTCTCTATCGTATCGACAGGTTAAACCTAAGGATGTGCTGAAAATCACTTGTCTTTCACGGTATTACAAAATAATAAAAGCCTCGTCAAAAAAGTTGTTGCATTTATCGATCAACCTCCTTGATAATGATTTCGGACTATCAGAATGATTCACATATATATATATACAAAATTAAGTAAAGTCAACTCATTAAATATGACTGAAGTTATGTGGGTAAAATTTAGACCAACCGTTTCGTATAGCTTTATTTTGTTCTTAAAACTGCAGCTAAATTTCTTTTTTTTTTTTTTTT
>BMAT01004065.1:659494-671104 GCA_019649035.1 Elysia marginata | reverse complement strand
ACTTGTAAGTATAACACCATAAAGTCATTTCTTACCGATGCTTACGGGTTATCCGAAGCGGAAAAAGCAGCCACGCTACTAGACATTAAGGAACTGGGGGATCGCAAACCTTCTGAAGTTATGGATGAAATGCTTGCTCTGTTAGGGGACCATAGGCCGTGCTTTCTTTTTCGGCATATTTTTCTACGGCTGTTGCCAGAAGCGATCCCGGCCCCACTGGCTAATTCCTCCCACATTTCCGACTACAGAGCCTTGGCGAAGGAGGCTGATAACCTTTATAACTCCCTGACACCGATTGGCACAGTATGTACTACAGTGCAGCAGCCAATGAAGTCGCACGCAGATCTATCGGAAATTGACTCTATTTGTTGGTTCCACCGCAAGTTCGGATCAAATGCCAGACGATGCACCAACCCTTGCAAATATTTTCAAACTTTCAAGAGAAAAGTAAACCAGGGAAACGGGACCAGCACTAAACTGCCAATCTATTGGTCCGCTATGTTTTGCGGCAACAAGACCCACATCGGAATCGAAAATTTCACAACTGTTCGTGACGTACGAGAAGTCTAAAAGACGCTTCTTGGTCGACACTGGTGCCCAAGTCTCCGTAACTCCCGCGTCATGGGCAGATAAAGTGTCAGGTGCCACAGGACCAAATTTTCAAGCTGCCAACGGGTCTTCCATAGCGACCTATGGTTCCCGAGTCGTACACCTTCACTTCGACAACCGGGTTTTCGATGCACGTCTGATATCAGCTAATGTCAAGCGCCCCCTCTTAGGAGCAGATTTCTTGCGCCAACATAACCTGTTGGTTGATATTCGAGGTCGCAGACTGATTGAGGCTGATTCTTTCTCACACATTAGTTGCTCCGTCAGTTCAATCTCTGCTGATTCAGTTCTCGCTCTCATAGAACCCACTAGCAACAAGTTCCGAAAAATTCTCAATGGCTATCCTGAACTCTTACAGCCTACCTTTTCAACTGCGGAAGTCAAGCACGGCGTGAAACATTTCATTCCAACCAAAGACCGTCCTGTCTTTGCCCGAGCTCGCCGCCTCGCCCCAGACAAACTCGCATCTGCGAAGCAGGAGTTCCTCGAAATGGAGAAGATGGGTATAATACAGAAATCGAACAGTCCCTGGGCATCCCCTCTGCACATGGTACCTAAAAGCAATGGAGGGTCACGCCCTTGTGGGGATTATCGCAGACTGAAAGATGCCACAGTACCCGACCGTTACCCCATACCACATATTCAGGATTTTTCAGCTCGTCTAGCTGGTAAAAACATTTTCTCCAAGATCTATCTTGTTCGAGGATATCATCAGATCCCGGTCGCTCCGGAGGATGTGCCTGAAACGGCAGTAGTCACACCGTTCGGTTTGTGGGAATTTTTGCGCATGCCATTCGGTTCAAAATGCGCAGCACAATCGTTTCAACGCCTTATGGACACTGTACTTCAGGACCTAGATTGTGCATTTGTCTACCTAGACGATATTTTGGACGGGTGGCCAGTTCCTTTGCTCAGTCTCATATCGATGACCTCAACGCAGTTTTCCATCGCCTACGACATCATGGACTGGTAATCAAACTTGAGAAATGTCTGTTCGGAGTGTCTTCGCTTGATTTTTAGGACATCAAGTTTCCGCGGCGGGCTCAGTGCCCATGCCATCTCGGGTCAGTGCGGTAAAGGATTTTCCGCAACCAAGGGATGTCAAAGCACTTCAAGAGTTCCTTGGTATAATAAACTTTTACCACCGCTTCATCCCTAACCTCGCTTCAACCCTGCGCCCCCTCTATCAAGTCATAAACACATCCAAACCGCGTCAAGCTCTCAACTGGACCAAAGAAATGATCCAAGCCTTCTCTGCAAGCAAACAAGCCTTGGCAGAGGCAACTATGCTGGTCCATCCTTGCACGGACTGTCCAATCGCTCTGACGTGCGATGCATCTGATATGGCCATCGGCGCCGTCCTGGAACAGTACGCACATGGTCGTTGGGAACCACTCGCATTTTTCAGTCGACAGCTGCGTAAACCAGAGATTAAGTACAGTACTTTCGACAGAGAACTCCTGGGCGTTTACTTGGCTACACGTCATTTTCGCTACATGTTAGAAGGAAGACAGTTCACCATTTACACAGATCACAAGCCTCTAGTTGACGCGATTTCAAAAACCACGGAGTTGCAACCAGCTCGTCAACAGAGGCATCTATCTGCAATTTCAGAGTTTTCCACTGACATTAGACACATATCTGGAAAGAAAAATGTGGTTGCCGACTGCCTCTCGCGAGCTGTCACCGAAAGTGAATCTAATGCTGTCTCGTTAGGCATCGACTATCAAGCTATGGCTGTAGCACAAACCTCGAATGCAGACGTACAAGCATACAAGACAGCGCTCACTAACCTGCAAATAACCAGTACCAAATTGCAAGACCAAGGACCCCAACTCCTCTGCGATATTTCAACTGGCCGAGCTCGCCCCATCTTTCCTCCAGATTTCAGACGCTCCGTATTTGAGGCTGTCCACAACCTTCCACATCCGGGGGTTAAGGCCACCATCAGGCTTGTTTCGGAAAAATTCATATGGCATGGCGTACGACGTCAAGTTAGCAACTGGGTTAAAGAGTGTCACGACTGTCAATCATCAAAAATTCAAAAACATACTCGTGCGCCCCTCGAAACATTTACAGTACCAGAAAAGAGATTTTCGCATATTAATATCGACATTGTTGGCCCGCTTCCTGAGTCCTGTGGTCAGCGATACCTCATAACCATCATTGATTGCAACACTCGGTGGCCAGAGGCGATTTCTATCCCAAATATTACAACTGCAGAATGTGTTCAAGCTCTGGTGGGTGGTTGGATCTCCCGCTTTGGCATTCCGGAGGACATATCATCGGATCGCGGTTCACAGTTTATCTCTGCGTTGTGGACTGAAATCGCTAAACGCCTTGGAGTCAAGGTACACCGAACAACAGCATTTCACCCCCAGGCCAACGGAATGGTCGAAAGGTTTCACCGCACTCTCAAGCCAGGTCTGAAAGCCAGACTCACAGGCAACAACTGGGTAGAGGAGCTACCTTGGGTACTCCTTGGACTTAGAACTGCACCCAAGGAAGACCTGGGATATTCGTCAGCAGAGCTTGTCTACGGTGAACCTCTTACTGTTCCAGGCGAGTTCATTCCTTCTCAAGCTTCGCCTTGGTCGGCTACAGACTTTTTGACTGCGTTCCGAGCCAAGACACAACTCGTCACACCTAGACCAACTGTCCACCACAGTAAACAACACACATACTTGCCCCCATCTTTGCTCACAGCCAAGTATGTTTACATACGCACTGACACCGTTAAGACTCCACTTCAAAGACCATACAGCGGCCCATATACGGTGCTGGCGCCTGGCGAGAAAACGTTTCTTGTGGACATGGGCGGTCGCGCAGAACGGATATCGATAGACCGCCTCAAACCGGCGCAAGTGGACCCCACCAAACCGGTCCAGCTGCAACAACCAGCGCGGCGTGGACGTCCTCCAGCGTTGCCGTGGCCGCCCTCTGCCACTGAGACGGACGACACTCGAGGACAACCTACGGCACAGACTCACCACAGACAGCTCACGTCACGCACGGGGCGACAAGTGCGACTGCCGATGCGCTTCCAGTTACTCAGTGAGATGTCTGTGCTGGGGGGAGGTGTGTAGCGCACTCTCAAACCAAATTGTTCCGTTCCGTGTGTATTACGTCACACCACGACTTCCTGTTTACTTTCTGTCAACTGAGTGAAAATTAAACCATTCATGTCCAGATCTAACTACCTTTTGACTTCGTCAATTATCTGCAACTTGCTACAAGAGAGAATGGAGGGTTTACGACACAAGGAACCATAATGAAGACATTGATGAACATACGATATCAAGAGCTAACCATACGACCGGTAAAAAGACAAAGACAAAAGAGAAGAAAAAAAAATAAAAAAAGAAAAAAAAATGAAAAAAAAAACCAAAAGTAAATATAGAGTGGGCTAGAAAAAAGTCTATTCCCGGAAAAAAGAGAATGGATACTTTGGAGGAAAACAAGTAAATAATCAAGAAAGAAAGCAATAACAAAGGGCTCAAATTTGGCAGTAGAATGCCACAATTAGCAAAAGACCAGGATAATGAGAAAAAAAAGAAGAGATTTTAGTTACGGCATTGTTTAGAAAAAATAAAAAGTAAAGTAATAATGATACTTGCCAGCAATGTTTTATTTTGAGCGGGGAAAAATAACACTAGATTAAGGTACTTATTCGATGTTATGTCTTTCTAATGTAATATAATTATACTCTAGTCTAACGAGAGGTGATTTTAAAAATGTTTAAAAAAAATTTCTTGCAGAAGAAAAGCCCTATTTATGAAACAATCAATCAAAGGGAAATAACACCGATTTTATACCAGTAATTATTTTTTCTAAATTTTGTTTTTAGAGTTATAACCCTGGTCTTAGTTTATAAATTAATGGGTCATTGAAATCGATACTAACGTCCTTATGCTTCAAATGGCATGCAACATATCAGTGGCTGGAATGCTGCTGGTTCAAGTAGACCTGCTAATGAATGAGTTCATTGAGGCTGTCCAATATTTACCTGAAGAAATCAAGTGATCGTTGTTATTGGCGCAGATTTGGATATCAAAACTGCTCTTAAATGTGTAAATTTGTGTAGCCTAGCTAAAATTCTCTATCGTTCCGCACAAGGAATGCACAAAGGGGCAACCTGCGTCGATAGGCAAAACAGAAAGCGGAAACTGTTTTTGTGTTCTGGCAATCATCAAGTGACACCACTGAGATGTCATCCCCATAACACGCCAAAGACACTAGTAAAGTTTTTTTGTTTTTTTTGTTTTGTTTTTTTTTTGTTGTTTTGTTGTTGTTGTTTTTTTTTTGCAAATGTCTCGCAAAAAGTCTGAATCAGTTCATATAACAAAGCGTCGATACTTTTAACCTGAATTAAACACACGACATTTAACTAGTAATGGTGGTATTTGCCGGTTAACATCCCGCTTTGTTTTGGACAATATTTTGAAGACAGTAATAAGCCACCTACTTGAATTAGATTTATTTTACATTTTTTAATCGCAACAAATTAAGACTTTTTTTTTACCCTTAATGTTTTTTGTTTGCTTTAGAAAGTGATTTCTTTATGTTGTGAAGTCTTAGTCTAGTGGTAGACATTGGGCTTTCGGACCGCGACTTCCGGAGTTCGAACCCAGCCGCGTTTGGCAGGTCGACGTTTAGTTCTTGAGGAAAGGAATTTACATCCACTTCTTCTTCGCACTTATGCGTTTAATGTGTACTCGACTACGAGCAGTGAAATATCTTGTCAGGATGCTAGAGTAAAACGCTTCAATGGCTGATGCTCTTTGATTTCAGAAAGTTCTTTGATTGGTTTTGGTCTGCGGTAAGACCCCTGAAAGCGCAGAATTTAGCGGATTACGCTCTAGGAGTATAAAACGCTTTTTACTCTTTGAACTTTTCAAAATCCCTTATAAAAATTGAAAACAGATTTGAATAAGACCCATACATCTAGGTCTAACGACAAAACATTTGGGCATTTATCGGTGTTGTGTTCCTCAGAAAAGCCGCCACCCTTGTTTTACTCTAATCCTATTCTTTATAGAATTATAGATCCGTTGCACCCAATAGTATTAGAGAAAATAAATGAAGCTAAGTTTTTCACATTTTGAGTTTAGACTTGTCGAATTCTGCCTGATTTGACTTATTGCCTCTGATTTTTTAAAGTTAAACTTTGTTGCGAAAATATGACAAAACGATTTGGTCAAAGATGCAACGCGATTGCCGTGATTGTGTGCCGCGTCCTGGCTGAATAACTCGGAAGTTCCTTCAAAGGCGTTGCTGTTTTAAACTAGATATTTTTTCTAAACTAGAACACAAAATACAACTAAAACTTGCAATGGAGTAGTATGTATATAAAGGCTTGGATAAATATCTAAGTGGCAAGGCGGTGGGTGCCGAAGCATCTATAAGTCGAAGGTTCGAATCATACTAAAGGCAGACATTTCGGGCATTTCCACTAAAAAGCCTACTTCTCTCCACTGCTAATTTCATACCTTTACAATATTTCAATTATAAAGGCTTGGTATATTATGAAACATTACCTGGAACAATTGTACCAAAAATTGATAGGAGAGTAATCTTCATTAGACACAAACGTATGTAAAGAGGGGGGAGGGGAGAGGGAGAGATAGAAAAAAGCATTTGAGAGATCGAGGAAAGGAAGAAAAAGGAGGCACTCAGACTTGAGTTGACCCCAATATTCAATGAGAAAGAATCAGAAAACGTATCACTTTGTAATAGCCAAATTGACACCTGAAGCGACAGCTTAGTTGGTAGCGCTGTTGCCCCAGATTTCGGAGATAACGGTTCGAATCATGCTAACGTAAGTTATTTTTTATTGCACAGACGAATTTTTAAAAAAATTTACGCGTAAGTCTAAGATCCAGTTTCATATCAGGTTTTCTTATATATCACAATATCCTTTCATCACAATAGCCCTCTTATTACTGAAAATAATAATGGTAAACATTGTGGTCTAAAGTTTTATGTCGCTCTATCAAGGACTGGCGACAAAACATCGATATACCACCTATCTAATATTGGAAGAACCAGAAATGTGGGATACAAAGAGGTCCTGTGAACTTTTGCACTGAGATGACTAATTCATCCCGAGCATGATCGGGCATTCAGCTGGTTCCCTAATAAATGTTGCTTTTCATATTTGAACAATTCTTCATCATTTTTGTAAAGATTATTATCATGAATACAATATTGGCTTGAAGAGTTTGATATTGTGACTATCTAACATTCTCCTTCTTTCCCTTACATACAAGAAGAATTGTCCATAAGATTGTTGCCCTCGGCCTGGGGGAATGTGAAAAAACCGTGACAGTAGTTTCCCAGTGGCATGTCTTGCTGCCCCACAAGACCAATGTCCTACGCCTTCCTTCTTGCAGGTTGCGCATCTAATTCTGAGGCACAATAGGAAAAAACATCACGCAGCTTCATAAAAAAATCTTTTTACGTTTCACCTTTAAATACTATTTTAAATATGAATGACAATAATACATAATTTGATGTAGGCATAAGCATCACATTGTTGTGGTTTTATATCCTGTCAGCCCATATCAATAGTATTCAAGAAAAAAATCTTAAACACCATTCCTCTTAATATCTGTAAATTCTATTAAATAACTGATCTTTCTAACGGAAATGTACCATCGATCTTATTTCAAGTGTAGGCTACACCATGCCTCTCTTTATGCAACTGGTATATTTTTTTTAATTTCTTTAAAAACCTTGAAAGTTTTAGATCTAAGACTACATTTAACAAAGAGTTTAAAATTTTTTCTTGAAAACTATTGATATGGGCGGAAAGGGTGTAAAATCAAACCAATGTGATGCTTAGGCCTATGTTATACATCAAATTATGTATTATGGTCATTAATACTTTAAATATTTTCATTTCAGTGTTCCTATATGACAAATTTTGTGTTAAATCTATCCATTACAAAAACTTATTCAACCATAATTATATAACTTTGCATTATCACAATTAAATCCTACCCTGTTCTAAATGTTTTACTAACAGTACTGTTCTGAAAACCCTTACAAAATGCTAGTAGCATAAAGCCTGCCTAACTGCTGTTAAAAGACCTGAAGATATGGCAAGTATTTAAAGCTGAAACGTGAAAAAGTATTTTTATAAAGCGCCTAATCCACTAATGCTCTTAGTTCTTTACATAGATTTCTCAACAGACCATTACCAACCAAATAACTTTCTGGAATTTAAGAGGAGCAGCCGTAAAAGCGCATCACTCTAGCAGTAGCACTCTGACAAGATCTTTCACTGCCCACAAAACTGGGTACCGTACTCAATTCACACCAGATTGCTAAGAAGAAATATATGTAAATAACATTTCTCAAGGAGTAAATGTCGACTTACAGAACCCGTGGCTCAAGCCCTGGACCTCTCGGTTCAAAAACTGAGTGTCTACCTCTGGACCACAAAAAAGAATATCTGTCTCGGTTGTTGGCCCTGTTTTTCTTTAAATCACTCACCACTTCTGCAATTTCTTCTTTTTTCGAAATACCTTCTCGGTTATTAGGCCTGTTTCTTTTAATTCACCCAGTACTTCTTCTTTTTTCAAATAAAACACCAATATTAAACACCTTTTAAAAAGCTGTGTTGTCTTGCTTTGTACCATATTCAGTATAGTTGAGGATGTTATAAGCCTGATGGTAAATGTGATAAATGTGCGATTGTTTTCTGCCTAGAATGACTGATTCCGTTCGTAAGTCTACTTTCAGTCAGATTTCCCTATGTTTTTTCTAAGTTATCTACCCTCACAACAAACCACGCCTCTTTTTAACAAGGGACACAATTCTCTTTTTTGTGCATAAAATACGCTTGATTATAGAGTTATTTTTCATGGGCTTTCCCTCTGTAATCAGGTTTAAGTGCTAGTCACAGACTCATGAAGGTGTTGGGAACAGGAGTGGGTAGGAGTAAAAGGTGTGAACAGAAGATATAGATCTCTGCGTCTCTGAGGTTTACAATAGAAAACTGAAAAGTTCAGACTGAAGGTAGGTCTTCTTCGCCTGGTGAGATGACAAAAGAGCTATTTAGGCTACAAAATAAACAAAGACAGTACTTGAGAAAATAGAAAAAGCTTCTGCCCTGTGCATCAGTAATTATTGAAAGATTTTAGGTACCAAGTTACCAGTGGATAAAAAAGTATTTCTTCTTCTTCTTCTTCTTTAATCCAGCAGCCTATGAGCGTTTGCTCTTCGGCCCATTGCCATGTGGTAGAACTTTGAAGTGTTCTTGAGTTGGTCTGTAGTTGAGTAGAGGATGTTGGTGATGTCGGGTGTTGGTGGGAAAAGATCCTGCCTTAGGTCATCAAGGTTGGGGCAGTGTAGCAGGAGGTGGTCTGTTGTTTCAAACTGGTCATTACAGAAAGGGCACATTGGTGGATG
Organism: Elysia marginata; assembly: GCA_019649035.1. NCBI lineage: Eukaryota > Metazoa > Mollusca > Gastropoda > Plakobranchidae > Elysia > Elysia marginata. The sequence goes on along the minus strand of BMAT01004065.1, from coordinate 662,080 downwards.
TTGCGGTTTGATACGGTTAAGATGGTAGTTTAGAGGTGCATGTTGAGTTCTTAGTCGGAAGATTGTTACCTGCTCCTTTCTTGATATGGTTCGGATTTTTATCATTTGTTTTTAAAGAGTTCATATATTTGTACACAACTCTGCCGATCTGTCCCATCGCCTACATGTTCATCCAGTTCTCTCTGTAGTTGTGGTTTATGATTTGTCTTGCTGTCGTGTAAGTTACGGGTTTGCGTGGTTGCTGCTGTTGTGCACCTTTTTTTTGCAAGTATGTCTGCTTTTACATTTCCTGCAATGTATGCGTGTCCTGGAATCCACTGAAATACAAGTCGAGTACCATGGGCAGAGATCAGTTGGTTGTATTTTTCCCTGACCCTCAGTATCTCAGTGTCTTTTGTCATTCCGTCTTGCAGCGCCTGGAGTACTGATTGGGAGTCGGAGAAAATCACTGCATTTTTTTTTTTGCTGTTGGATTTTTGTTGAGAGTAGTGTTGAGTAATTCTAAGGCTGATTGGATACCAATGGTTTTGGCCTCGTAGTTAGAAGAAGTTTCCACACAGGCACCATAGATTTCCTTGGAAGTTCCATCTGGGAAGCATGCGTAAACCCCATATCTAGCATTGACTGTAGCTTTAAATGCTGAAACGTCTGTGTATATGTGAATCCAGTCGGGAGGATATGTAAGGATGGTGATTTCCGCTTCGAGTTTCAGGAGAGCAGGGTCTGTCTTTTTGTTTGTATCCTGGTTTTTAGGTGGGTTATTACTTCTGGGAATTTCATCTTTTTATTGGGTGGTATTTTGGGTACTCTGCAAATAGGTTTTCTGTCATTTGAGAGGTGGCACCTTTCTTGGAGTGTGGTGATTTGATGCATGATGGTTGGGTATTGTATTCAATCTTTCTTTTTCCAATTTTCAACAAGAAGTTTGGCTGGGTGCAGAGGATTCATCCTTTGTGCTTTTTCATATATCTCCAGAGTAGCTTTTTCTCTGCGTAGTCCTAGTGGCTCTATTCTTGCATGTATCTCATTGGCAGCTGTGGGTGTTGATCTCATGCCACCACAGATAAAACGCAAGGCATAGTTATGAACCCTGTCAATTTCAGACTGGACTGTTTTACTACTTGAGGCTTGGAGACATAAGTTGTAGTCTAAGACTGATCTTACATAGGCCAGGTAGAGAGATCTCAGAGTGTCCATATCTGATCCCCATGAGGTGCTGGCGAGGCGTTTGATCAGAGACAGTCTTTTCATGGTCTTCCTTTTGAGGTTTGCTGCATGTTTTTTCAGGTTTAGACGGGGTCCAGTTGAACTCCGAGGTAATTTGGATGTTCTTCCTTTTTTAGCTGTTGGTCTGATAGCCTGATGTTTAAGTTTTGCTTTGTAACCTTTGGGCTGAGGGTGAAAATGGAGTATGATGTTTTATTAGTGTTGATGGTAATTTTCCATGTGTCACAATATTTTTGAAGTCGTTCCAGGTCTAAATTGATGTACCTTGCACTTTGTCGAGCATATCGATGTGTGTGTCAGATAACCAGGTCATCTGCATAGAGTGCTTTGTTACATCTGACTTTCTTCGCAAGGTCATTTATGTAAATGAGGAACAGAGTGCAGCTTAGTGCACATCCTTGTGGTAATCCTTCCTCCAGAGTGTGATGGGATGATACTTATCTTCAAATTTTGTTTGGATTGTTCTTTCATGAAGAAAACTTTTAATCCACCTGTAGAGGTTTCCATCAATGCCAAGTCTTTGGATCTTAAGAAGAAGTCTTTTCGCCAAACTCGATCATAGGCCTGCTGTAGATCCACAAAAATAGCAGTTGTATGTGTTCCATCTTGGAAGCCATCTTGGATCTTTTGACATGTAGTAAAAAGTTGGTCCTCCGTTCTACTTGCACTTCTAAAACCTGATTGTTCTTCACATAGAAGTCCTCTATTTTCAAGGAGCCAGTACAAGCGTCTGTTCACCATCCTCTCAACGACCTTTCCTGTGCAGGACGTGAGCGATATGGGTCTGTAGCTCTTCAACTCTTTGGGGTCTTTATCTTTCTTTAAAATGGGAACAGCGTGGGCATTTTCCAAGCTCTTGGGGTTCTTCCTTGTTTCCAGCTCTGATTGATGATATTGAGGAGGAACAACTTGCCTGTACTACCGAGTTGTTGGAGCATTTCATTGTGTACTTTATCAGGGCCTGGGGATTTCTTTGGCTTTAGTTTCTGAAGTGAGTCTTCAAGTTCCTGCAAAGTGAAGATATCGTCAAGTAGTGGTGTGGTTGGCGTTGTTCTTTCTAAAGTATTTACTTCTTTAAGAAGTGGTTGTTCCTTTAAGTAGTTTTTTGGTACTTTATTGACAGAAGCAAAGAATTTATTGAATGCTTCTGCTCTCTTCTGGGGAGTCTCTTCTTTTATTATTGGCCTAGTATTGGTTTTTCTCTTGCAGCCTGAAAGGTTATTCAGCAGCCTCCATGCCTTAGTTCCATCTTTTCGAATATCCAGATCTGAGCAGGTATCTGTCCATTTACGTTTTTTTGCAGTGGGAATGACTCTCTTCACCAATGCTGTGGCTTTGTTGTAGTTTTTTTTTTTTTGG
>BMAT01004065.1:630296-641470 GCA_019649035.1 Elysia marginata | reverse complement strand
TACTACTATTACTACTACTACTACTACAACTACTACTGCTGCTGCTGCTGCGGCTATTATTACCACCATTGCTGCCGCTGCTGCTGTTCCTGCTACTTAAAAGTTTGCGATTCATTTTTTTTCCAAATAGCTTTTTACTTTTACTTATTTTTACTTTTTAGTTAATTTTCTATTCTTTTACTCTAGCAGTGCCGGTACCTTAGTGCCTTTGTCCTTTTTCTCTTACACCTGCTGAAGATTGCCGTATGTTTTCAAGGACTCGACAACTTTGACCTGAGATGCCCACCTGGATTCGGTTCAGATTATTCTTAACTGCCAGTCCCACTCCGTCCTCCATCGTAAAAGTATCCACCTGGTTTGGCGTCCTTCATACAGAATACATGAGAAAAAAAATACGGTCAGCGACCTTCAACTTCACCGTGCTTTTTTGGACCACAAACATCTGAATTACCGTAGTGTCTTGTACGTCATTCCATTATAAAGAAAAATCTAAGTTAAGCTCTAGACCTAATTACGTTTTTTGTTTGCGTGTATTGGTGGGGATATTTGTGAGAAGTTTTGGGTTATTTTACGAAAAAAAACTCTTGCTCTGGTTTTTATTGCTTTGTTTTGAAACATAGTCTTACAGGCTTAACCATCGAAATAGAATGTTGAACCTTTTCATTATTGTTTTTGTTTCTCGTTGTTATTTATCAATTGAGGTGTTTTGAAAAATACAAAGGAGAAATTGTGAGTGAGTATGATATAGAAAGAGATGATTATATTTTTTCAACGAATATATTTCATTTTCGTAAAATATTGTATGAAAATCTACAAAGAACTGCATTCTCCCATTTTTATTGTTTATTAATTATTTCCCTACAAGTCAAAAAATGGTTTAAAACCTGTGTAATGTACCTATGTATCTACAAATTATTTATTTGAATGTGTGTAAAAAATATCGTGTCTTTCAAGAAAAGGTTGAAACGGAAAACTGTACCCTGTGTTACAAAGAAAGATATTTTGGTAATACACCGTCCATTTTTCTAACCGTGCTCATAAAAAAGAACGGAAATCGGTATCCAGCTACTACAGGAAACCGTATTATATTTCTATGAATGGCAATCTTTATTAAAACTGTGGTCTGGTGAAGACGAGTCGTGGTCGTCATGTTGTCGCACGGACCCTGTCAGTCCTGGCGGTAGAGACGCCGCGCTCCGCGGGGAGAGCGACCCCTGCAGAAACTGCTACCTGGTGAAGATCAATGGAGTGCGTGGGTCATTCAGCCTGGACAGTGGACAGGTGAAAAAAATCAAAGACGACATTGATGGCACGGAGATTGCACACTATAGATTAAACGTGTAGAGGGGGTTGGGAGGCGCGTGGCAGATTGAAAAGTAGAAAGGAAAGAAAACAAGTGAGGGAGGAGGGGGGAGGTTTGATTTCTCCAATGACTCCTCTACCAAACCTGAGCAGTAAAAACGTACCGACCGCAGCCAGTTTGACAAATTGAAGTAGCCGTCATGCAGCTTTACTTGCATGTCGTCTCCGACGGGCCCAGTGACGAGAAAGGGTGTTGGGTTTATTGCTCGCCTCGTCAAGATTGACAGAAAAAGTAATCGAGGGGGTAGAAAAAGTAAGGTATTTACAAGAGAGTTACATTTAGACGTTGAGGCTATAAGGCGGACTGTTGACCAACAGTATAACTAGCCTTGCATCATGACTGTGTCGGTCAGATGGTAACTGTTGAGGTTCGTGTTGTAACGGTAAAAGTTTTCTTGACACCGCTGCTCGACATTACACGAAACTTATCCTGAAACACGACTCTCATGTTAGCAAAGAAGGAATCCCACGCTAACCACCATTTTAAATTGCATTCAAGTTCAATTCGTGAAGATCGCCAATTAATGAAAAGGATTGTGGTCTCTAAACAGTAGTAAGAAAAGGTAATAAGAGGTGAGATTAATTAATTTCTTATTAATTATTACCCATGGACGCGTGGAACCAAGACAACGCTGATTTCTTTACGGTTGTCTTTTTTTTTTATTTTGGCTACAGTGTGTTTGTTTTTGTGTATTAAGCGACACGACTCTGTGATTTTGCGAATAGCATAAAAATATCCAAAACTTACACGCGCTCTGGTGTGTCCTTTCGTGAGTACTGTTAGCCGATATACAATATTGATTCCACTTCGACCGTTTAACAGGGAGATGTGAAACCGAAGTGATCTTCATAGTAAATGATAAAGCTTACTAACTTTGAGCACTTAACCGATCAATAGAGGCGTTAAAAACTGTCAAAGCAATATTTTATGACATAAGGATCATTGAAAAGATTAGGAAACGTTAAGTTGACACGAAAAGCTTGATATCTCTCAGCAATAAATTTGCTACACAAGGAGTTACAGGAAGCAAAATCCTAAATATAATGTCTGTTTAATCGATAGGTAAGCGTAGGTCCTAATAAAATTATGGCGACGTATAATAAATAGAATATTTATATACAATCAAGCTATTGAACTCCCACTGCAGTGTCATAATGTAAAAAAGAAAGAAAGAACTCTGCCGGAACTGCAAGCATAGTTTAGCTTGTACCGTGAGCAACACCGAAAAATTTAGGCCAATCTAGGTTTATATATATATAATGGCATGATAATGTGTGAAGTACCGGTATGTATTTTTATATTTTATGTTTGACTTTTTAAACAAAATTTTAAAAAGTTACCTGTGGTGAAGTGATCTTTTATTAAGCTTTTTCCTTTAAGTAGTGAATTTTAAAACGTATGTGTAAGGTGTTGCGATATTTTATTTATTATACTCTCCATAGTCAAATCAAGTCTTCGAATATTTTCTAACAGAAGCCAACAAATGAACCAGTGGCAATAGTGATGCGTCTTGTGAGGATTGAGTGCACAATCGTGCTGTTACTCTTTTGACATCATAATTCTTTTCTCAACAGGAGGTCTAGGCCTGTTTAATAACGACATTGTAGGGCCCACGTAACCTTTAAACCACGTAGCTACAGCATTTAGCTTCCTGCACTATGATGTTTCTATAGTGTTTGCTTTGCTTACTCATGCTTTGTTTTCGATATACACGGTATTAAGGATTTCCTAAACACTGTCGTAATTGCACTTCCGTTCTTTACGGTAAAAGATGGAGCATAATGTAGATCAAGAACTTCACTGATTGATTGGTGGGTTAGCTGTTTGGGTACAAGCAGTCCTCCAGAAGAGTAGTTTTGGCCTTTTTTGCAGTCCGGACTTAGGTGACCTGAAATAATCAGTGTTCACTACCACGCATGGCTTGCCTCGACCGAGCAGAGCGGCTGACCTTTCTGTGGTTTTCGGGACGAGTTAGACTCCAGCGGTTGTTAGCGTTGCATGTCAACACAGTGATGTGTTATGGAGGCTGGTGGTTATATTTGATTTGAGCATGCTACCTTCGTTTCACTATCTTATTATATTTATATCGAACCTCTGGGCAGTTATTTGCGTTTTTCAGAGATGGGAAACGCACTAGAACAAAAATTTTTAGCGGCCAGTCCAAAAATTCTAGTCCAGAAATTTTGATTATAATACATTTTCAAAGCGCCATTTCTTCTGTTCCTCAATTTTAAAACAACAGAACCCTAAGTATCTTTCTACAAAGGATTGATTATTTCATAAAATTTTCAACGCTAGGAAGCTAAAAAAACGCCTTGTAAATAAGAAATTACCACATGCGAGTCAGTTGTACTGGTTTCGAGACAAATTCTTTTTCTTTACAATACGTCACATTTCGTTTTCGTTTTGTTGTGTTTGTATTCTGAAATTAAGGGGCTTTATAAGCTCTGACCGAGTAAATGCGTTTTTCTCATGCCGCTGTTTGACTGATATCCTCTACCTCAGCCTTGGTTGGTGGTTTAGTAGTAATCTTGCGGTGAACCCCTGAAACACACCACCATGTAGATTTTTGGACCGTTACGATGCAGGAGAGAAATCAAAGATCTGGTTTGGTGCCACTCATCAGCGCCTTTTATGTCCAAGATCATACCAGTGACCTCATTAATAAACATGCTTCACCATAACGGCTTTGAATGAGTAGGTTCCGCATTACGGATCTTGTGTGTTATCTCCTGTTCTTTCAATTTATCAGTATGCATCATAGAACAGTGCTTTTGCTTCTCTGAGCTGCTTAATATCCTTCTCATTTGAAGATGAGCCATACTTCTGGCTAGCAGCCTTCTTCTTCTCCCTTACCTGCACAACTTACGGTTTCTTAAGAAAGGCTACCCCTTTTGTTCTCTCCTTGTTTGGAAATTGTGCTTCCATTGCCTTCATGTTTTTCCTCACAAACCATCTCATTTGCATCCTTGTTGTTTTAAAGTTTCTGGAATCGATTTCTTACTTCCACAGTGTATTTTTGTCTAGCTTCTGGCTTGCAGAAAAAAAAATTTCCAGTCGTATCTTACCTTGCGGTTAGGCCCCGAGACTCTAACACTCAGAATGACTCTTATAAAGGCCACCCTGTTATCAGAACCCACTCTGCAGAATGTGTTAGCACATAGTTCTTCCACTTCTTCCTCACCTAGGTAAAATTATACTGTCTTTTCATTTGCATGCACCTGATTAGGAACGTCCATCTTTGTCATTGCATTTTCCTGAACTGTGTGTTTGCAGCTTGGAGATCGTGCTTCACCGGAAGATCAGCTAGGAGTTTTCCATTCTGGTTTGTTCGGGCTTTAAAATCTCAAGCACTGCCCATTATTGTGCGCAGGTACAATTATATTCGGGATGAAGTCTGCCGGTTTCTAAAAAAATAACAGCCCTTCCTCCTGGGCTACTTTTGCAGGTGAATATATCACTATGACTGTAGTTATTGAATTGCTATAAAATTCTGCCGTGAAGATTCTTTCATATTCAGAGGTCGCTATGCCATGAGCTTTTCTTGTCATTGGATGAACATTAATCCAACCCCAGATACAGCTGCCTTTGAGAGGTTCCTCTAAGCTGAAGGAGTGATAAATGTTGCCCCTTAGGTCCACTGAACTGAGCTGTTTCGTTGTGTACTCTTCTATGTTTTTGATGCCCTGGGCATCTAAGCCATATTGCATAAACCAATGGGCTGACTCTCTTGCTCTTTCACCCTCTCTTGCACTATTTTTGTTGAAAGTTGCCATGGTTAACCTGCTGAAAGCAATGGAAAGTATGTATACAAACTTCAAAGCCAAAGAGAAAAAAGACGAATTGAAAACCAAGATGAACTTCAAGGGGTCACTCTGGTACTAATCCTTTTGTGTGTCAAGCCACAAGTGGTAAAGAAGGCAAGCTTAGCTTAACACTGATCCCATCCAGCGTCCATTTAAAAAAATCACTCACCTTGACTTTGCGAACGATATCTGTCTCCTAAGTAATGATATTCAGCAAATACAGCAACTGCTATTGCTCTTTTAAACTGATTGCAAAAAGATGGCCATAGCAAGGAAATAGAAGTGGTGTTATATAACACCAAGGAACAGTATGAAATTCATCTCGAAGTCAAACATGTCGCAAGACGCTTCCGCGCAACTGTCGAATTAGTTTAGATTTATGAATGAGAGGCTCGGACACTAACACTTAGACTAGCCCTAGAGAAATCGTTCAACGGATGCAATACTCGTATGCTAAGGGCAGACCTTAACACAAAACGGTACCATTATATGTTAAACAGGGAGCTTTACAAGAACATGAGAAAAGATGGGAACTTAATGGTATCTAGGAAAATGCAACTCGCTGGGCATTGCCTGCGACACAAGGAACTATCTGCTGGTAACCTTATCCTATGGGAACCAACGCAAGGGACAAGAACAAGATGGAGAAGAAACAGCAACTTCATTTTATGCTTTGAAGAAACATGCTGCAGTTAAGAACAAGTAGGAGCTGGCTACATGTATGATTGACCAAGATGTCAGGGGGGTTCCATGTCAGAGCCCGGCTGAGGCCGCACTAGTCGGTTTGTCTTTATTGGCATATGTAATATTTTACATTCCTAATATTTAATTATATTTCAAATTAATTCGAAGAAAAAAAAAAACTCCCATTGCACACCCAAGGAGAACAGGGATCGTTGGCGTGGTAAGGAGGCCCTTTGATCACTTTCCAACAGCATCCTTTGTCATATTAAGTGCGACTAATTGTGGAGTGCGGCCATGCAGTATGACAAACTTCCCATAAAAATCTTAGCGTTCACGTGGAAGACATTTAGAGAAGAGCAACAAGGCTGTTAGGTTTTAGCATCGATGACAAACAAGCCACCTTCCGAGAATCTGATGGCTCTTGGATTTCCATCACTGGAGCACAGTCGTCAAAAAGAGGGACATGATAGAAGTGTACAAATATTTAAAGTTGTCTTTTAATTTAGAAAGTATGCCACCAAAAGCTCGCAAGTAGAAACTCCAGACAAAAACGCCTTAATCACAAAACCCAGATTCAGATTAGACGTCAGATGCAACTTTCTTCCTATGATTTTCCGCAAACTGGGACAGGTTTTAGACAGTGTAGTCATTGCCTGCTCTAGAGTGGACTAGAAAAATAGAAGAAAGGCAAACCTACCAGTTTCTCCCCTTTTTGCCTAGAATAAAGCTAATTCCCGCGCATGTGTCCAAACCAGGCATGCGACCATGCGCATGTAATGTAAGGGACCAACAAACAGGCTGCATATGCCTCAAATGTGAGCATAATAGGGTCAAGCGAAAAATCACAGGATGCAAAAATAATTTCTTTCTACTTTCTATCTTTGGTCTTATTTCATGCATTACATCAGGCTTTTTAGAATAATCTCGATGTGTGTTAACGGTATTCATATCCTTTGTTGTGATCCTGTTTTTGTTCTCTTGGTGCTACACATTATGGCTATAGACTGTAATTCAACAAAATTATTGTACATTGGTAGCTTAATATTCTTTATGTCTTATCTACCTCGCAAATATAACATTTTTGCGGCTTTTGCTGAGCTGGCAAGGACTAGAGGCATCAGCTCGTACACTGTAAAAGCTGGGGGGATTAAGTATCATGTCACTCAGCCTGAGATCAATCCTAAAATAGAATTAGGTACGATGGTAGGTTAAGTGGTGGAGGTCAATCATTACCCTGAAGGGTTAAAAATCGTAACGCTACCATGTAGACCTGGCAGTGTGTATTACACAAGTCGTTTAAAATACATATTAGAACACTGACGCAAAAAATTAAAGTTAGCAAAGAGAACCCTGAGTGGCTCAAAGTAGTCGTTTTTTTTTTCTTAAAGAAGATTGGACTTAAACCAAATCACAATACAAAAAAATACGATTGGCATATAAGTAAAATCTAAGTAAGTGCTTTTTCTCAACACTATTAACTTTATAAGGGTATCACTGGATACAAAAAGGCATTTAGGAGACGAGAACAGGAACAAGAAAAAATTTTATGATTATCATAAGCTAATGCAGTTTCTTTCAGCTGCTAAATTCAGAAAAATGCCCAGATCATAATCTTTTCTTCATAAGGAATAAAAAATATCTTTGAACTTCTAACCTTCATGAATGTTATATCAATGTCTCGATTTCATGAATATAATAATATGAAGATCAAATAAACGTTTAACAAACCAGAGAATACAATTATGTATTGTCGACTCCGAAATCAAACCATATGGCAACCGTTTTTAATTGGAAAGAGGGTTGACTGGACCCAAAGTTTTCACTTAACACTGTTTTCTAAAAAAAAAAAAAGTAAATATTGGATAGGCTGAAATGTAGTGCGATTGTGTGTTTTTGATAACTGGTCAGAAGGTCAACAGTCACACAAAATCCTTATGTGCAATAAGTGGTTAAAATAGTGTGAAGAACAATGTTTACCAATATGTCTTCCAGGTCCGGCATATTTAGAACTGTAAAAGGCGATGCTCTGTATGCTTCTTATACTAAACAAAACATGAATATCCCTATTCAAATTTAGACCATCCTTTGTTTTCATTTTACTTTATAATTGCTTTGGTTTATCATTAAACTCTAACCTACCATTTGAGAGTCACAATCTGAATATGATTGAAGTCCTGTACTAGACACCTATAAAAATAAATTGATTTGAGAGGCGAAATATGTTATATTTAATTTGCTAGAAAGTTTAATTCTGTTTTCAAATGGAAACTCCGAAACGAAACTGATAAATCCGAATAAGTATGAATATTATGAAAAAGCGCCTCTTGATTTTGTAACAAAACTTGAATAAAATGAAATTCAAAAAAATTTAGGATTAAAGCAAAAACAGAATTCCCAAAATACACCATTGTATTAAACTATAAACTGAAAGCTCTAAATTTCGGTGTTTTACCAAGCAGCTTTTTCAACACTTTTTCCCACACTAATGTTTTTACTCATTTCTTTAAAGATTTAACAGAGATTTCCATCGAAAATGTAGGAGTTTAAAGTTTCCAAATTTGAAGATAGTCGATATTACCAGAAAATCATCTGACAAACATTCTTGTTAAAAAAAATATTTCTGCTTGGTTTGACTTGTCTTTATATTTATAATAAAAACCATATTCATAGAAAAAAATTTTAATGTATAACTTCTATTTTGATGTTATTTTACCTTTATTCAATCTTTGTTTTCCGCAGATCAACCATGGGAAAGCTATCACTTTTTATTAGCGTTCTTATCGCTTGGACAGCACAGGCACAAGGTAGTTCTTAATGCTTGTTGGTATGCTGTTGTTTTTTTTTTTTTGGTGTTTTGTTATTGTTATAATTATATATATAAAATACTTCATCCTCCGCATTAGGTTTACATTTTATATCAATATAAATTATAAGTAACTTTTTGTATTTTTAGTTCTCACTCTCCGATTGTAAAATGGGAATCCAGAAATCGCAAGACAGCAAGGTAGAGATTTAGAGTCTTCTATGCCTGAGAAAAGCTGACTTCTGCGGCCCAAGTTTATATCATTTTTGTACATTCAAGTTTCCATAAGACCTAATTTAGGCATTGGTTGTGAAACAAAACTTTTCTCTAATTTAAGAATTTGTTTTAAGAAAAACTTTTTTTAATTTGGAAACTAAGTATTCGCTTCTGTAGGTTGGTTTTATTGTTGTTGTTTTTTGTTGTTGTTGTTGTTTTGGGTGGTTTTTTTTTATGCAATGTCTTTTTCTAAAGGAGCTGGGCTCAAACGAGTTCAGTCTATGATGACAAGAAAATCTCCAAAAATATAGATGTGTTACTCTAGATCATGCCATATTATGTGGGCATATTTTTACATACGAAAGTTGTCTTACTGGTTTACGGAACAACCTTTTACGCCCCCATTTCAATCTTATTAAGAATGTAAAATAGACGGCAGGCATTTTTATCAGTATGGCCCTTCAAAATAGACTTGTCATATGTGAAGTTCCCCTTTCTGCATTCTCTAGTTCTCCCAATAGCTTCCTATCTGCCTCTACTCTCCCCCCCCCCTTTCTCTCTCTGTCTTTGTTTGTACTTGGTCATTATTTGAAATTTCAAAGGATTATTTCTGATTTACTGTACTAAATCTCTATGAAATAGCACAAATATTCTTATATATTGATTACATCATGATTTATTGCGTTTGGTAAACTGGAGATCGTGAGACTAATTTTCAAGAAAAAAGCTATAAATGAAGCACTCATGAAGATTTACTATTTTAACACTAAACCAACCAATTTTTTTTTTAAAAATATCCCCTTTCCAACCATCACTTAAATAACTTTATGGTTAAATATAATTTTACTCGTCATAAACTTATAATACATTACATTTGTATTCCAAAGAAATTTTTGTCCGATTTTATAACAGAAATTTTCAGTTTTATGAAATCGATTGTCACAGTTCATTTTGACTTAATTTATTGAAATGATTCCCACTTTTTATTTTCATCATAACAAAATGTCTTTGAAGTAAAAAAAATTGTTCTCAAGAGCGAATTCATTGACAGTGTGCGGCAAAAACACAAAACCGTGATAATTCATATGCATTTTTTTGTGATAAAAAATTACATTAAATGTTGAAAGGCACAATGCTTTGACATCTTCATGTTGGCTCCATGTTTCCGTCGTGGGCAATAATGCTTTTATATAAATAATCGAATTGTCAGGCTGACGTTAATTTTGTTCGAAAGTATCATTTTCCCAATATCAAAATAGTTTAAGGAGATTAAATGTTTCAAAAGGTTGAGCAAAACACAGCATTAAATACAATTTTATTCTAATCGCAAAATAAAACTTTTCCTTTAAGCATTTTTTCCCGGCAGAAACAATCATGCGCTTGTAAAATAGAAGGTGGGTGGGATGCTATAACATACCTAGGTCCATTCCTTAAAGATTCAAAGTTCCGTATAGACAAATGATTCATTGGAGAAACTTGAGGATGGTTAAAAAAGAAAGTGCTTGCTATGAAAACCTATGGTACAGTACTTTAGAAAGGGACATAATTATTAAGGCAGGGCTTGGCGTTTTACCTTGACGGAAAATACAAGAGGAAAATGAGGAAAAGGAAACAAAAAGGCCAGGAGGGGATCTTGCAAAAGATATTTTATTCCCGTGTCGCGACGTCACTACCTGGCGTGGGAGGTGTTTTAAAGGTTCAGTGTTGCCGTCTAGTCTATGCGCTATAAATCATCTCGGCCTGCTAGGTATCCCGACAGTCATAATAGTCACAATTGTCAGCGCTGTTAAGAGGGTTTGCTGTCAGGGATTCGTATTAATATCTGAATACGTTCTTTCATCTGATGCTTAGGTCGACACAGGGGTTATGACGAGATTTTCAAATAGACAAAAAGGGCGGTTAGAGGCATAACTGTAACGGTTATGTAATTGCTTGTTAAGACATAAAGTAACGGGGATCCGCATAAACTACCAAGGATCCTACTGTACTCGGATTGTCAAAAAGTTCATTAATTTGTCGATTGTTTTTTTTTGTTTTTTTTTTAAGTTTGACAGAGTAGCAAAAAAAGCTGCATACTTCTAGTTCTTTGTTCTTTGAACAGATAGGCTTACAAATGTTGTGCTTTCGTGATAAAAAAACACTGTTTTCAGTGATGTGATTGATGGTTGGCGCTTTAATGAGTAAAAGCGGAAACAATCTGTTTTTGTGGCCTGTATCCTTTCAGGGGCCTCAACGGAATCCATACAGATTAAGTTTCCATTTGATTTTTAAATTGTTCTCTCTCTCTCTCTCTCTCTCTCTC
>BMAT01004065.1:612511-623178 GCA_019649035.1 Elysia marginata | reverse complement strand
CTACTACTACTACTACTACTACTATTACTATTACTTCTTCTACTACTGCTGTTGCTACTGATGCTACTACAATAATAATTAGAAAGAGACAGCCAAGTTCAATATATATATATATATATATATATATATATATAATATCTAGTTATCATGTTTTGAAAGTTTTGCTAAACTTACGTATCTCTACAGAAACATGCGAAGTTGCCATGGCAACTATGTGTATGATCGGATATCCTGATCTAAACCACTGAAGCCATGAAAAACAACTCCAGAACTTTGGACGCTGTTGGCCTCTGAGCAGGGTCAGGCTCCAGCATTTGGTCCAACGCTGACCTGAAAGGTAGAGACATTCATCAGACTTGGATCGTGAATCGACACTCTTAAATATTAGTTTTCGATAAATTAAAGTTGAAATATGACTTTCAAAAAATAGGAGTAAAATCATGATACATTATTTTTACTCAAATCTGCGCTGAATGACTAAAAGCCGCAATCTGCACTTGATAATAAGAAAGGAAGCTCAATGAATGAAATGCTTCATGAAAACATTCCGCAGCGCAAAATTATTGTCAAAAATAGCTTATATCATTCTATTAATTTGAAATTTAGGAAAAAAATAAAAATTACTCAGACCACATCTGTTTGAAATCACATCCTTACAGTTTCTTGAAAAAAATAAAATTGGGTCTACTGAAACTTCTTTTATTTCTTTGCAGACATGATTTTCTCCATTGATATTTTTTTATTTTGTCAAAATCCACATAGATCTATCTGAGAACTGAGATCTATCAGTTGATATACACACATAAGAATGCCAGATTTCCAGATGTGTCATTTATATAAATGTAAAATGATTTTTTTAATCGCTAATACAAACTGATAACTAGTAGTAGTACTTAACTTTGATTCATCACTCAGTACCGCCATTTTGAACAGAAAACCAGTCATAATCTTTACAACCCCCATGTATTCTCTCGAGTGTGAATGGTTAACCCGTTATCGATGTTAATGTTAAAGTTTGAACAAAAGCCACTGACCTGAGTGACATGCGCAGACCTGTAGCAGCTCTCATCCTGGCCTTGTAGTCAACATTCACGCCTGTCTTGCTTTGGACACCAACAGCCAGCACATCACGCCGAGCGCGTAGACATCGCACTGTTGACGGCAAGGGAGAAAATAGGAGAAAGAGCGGTGAATAAATTATAACACACTAGACAAAACCAATGCGCAATTTTAACAAAAAAAAAGTCCACCGCACCTGAACTCAAACACATAAAATACCATGCTTGAAAGGTAAAATGATATTTTGGTCTGGGTTTACAAAATTCTTACAAGAGTTTTTTTTTAATTGCAACCACATCTAGTCTAGACTTTGAATAAAACAGACTTTAAATAAATTGAATTTTCTTTTTACAAGAAAACTATAATGACTGATTACTGAGAAATAATTAACACAGGTAAACCTAATATATATGTGCAGCTGAACATCAGAGCATTCGGCAATTTTATTCAAGAAAGATTAAACAGGTCTATTGCATGAATTTCCATACCAATCCATTCAAAACCAGAGGTAATTCACAGCAGAAAATTACGTTTTGAGAAAAAACAATGTATTATATTCAATTTCCTAAAACAAATACGCTATCACTCATGTTGAAACAAATACCCTACTAGAAAAGATATGAAAAAAACACTTAACTTAAAAGGGTCAACTCTATCGTGGGGACCGGCCTGAAATCTCTCAGGGCCCAGATAGGCGTAGGTACCTCCCAGGTCTCTAGCCAGGAGCGTCCTGGACTCCGTAGTCACGTGCTTGAGAAGTCCCAGGTCCCCAAGGTGAGCGTGGCCTGCCCCGTCTAGAAAGACGTTTTCTAGCTTGATATCCAGGTGAGCGAAGCAGCGCTCGTGTAGGTACTCAACAGCAAAGGATACCTCGATCATGCGTCGCAAGATGGTCGCTGTATCCATCTGATGATGCCCGCTCAGTACAGTGGTCAGGTCACCGCCCGGGTAGTAAGGCATGGAGAAGGCAAAGTAGTCGTCACACATGGCAGCCTGATAGCATTGTACCAGGTTAGGGTGCGATAGACTCTGGGTTGATGGGAGAGAAACAGTTGGTACGTCTTATTTACATTGTTTTACAAATTTATAAGAGTATAACGTCATGGTGCTTCCAATATTACCTAAGTCAAACGTAAGACAAAAATTGAATGTGCCTGTTTTTACACAAAGCTTTTCTAAATGCAAATTCTGATATGAAAGTTTTTAAACAGTGCTGGGCCATTATTTAGCAATTGATATTTTATATTTCGGTTTAAAACTTTTGATGCTATAAATCATAAAACATCGATTTTCTCGAAAGGACAACAACTGGGTTAGGGAATGTTTGAAAGAGCATGACGATAAGATGGCTATACATGACTCAAAATATGAAAACATGGGTAGACATATAAAATGTATAAAAAATACGTCGGGATCCAGCTTGTATTGTTCATATTTGAAGCAAAGACTATGAAGACAAAATAACACCAAGTAAAATGAAAATTTTAATCTAAAAAAAACCAGATCTCTGCAATAAAAGCAAATAACAGAATGTACATAGGATAAGCCAAGTAATGTTTAACAAGAGGTCTTCTACATAGAGCCTGGATCAAAGATGTCACTTGCCAAATGAGAGAAAAATAGCTTAAATACAGAAGGCAACATTTTCGCATAATAGCTTAAACAATACAAGACAACATGTTCAAAAAATAGCTTCTGAATTGATTAGATCAGAAGTAAAAATATAATGGAAACAAAATCAGTTAAGCCATAAAAAAAAATCGGAAGAGACGTCGTTAAACAAGATCCCTATATTTTAGGATAAGATTCATAGAAGCTATGACAGCACTAGTTTAACCTTAGTGGTGTTGATTAAGCTGAAGTTAGGATGAAATGCATAGAAGCTACTACAACACTAGTTTGACCTCAGTGATGTTAATGAAAGTGAAATTAGGATGAGATGCATCGAAACTACCACAACACTAATATGACCTTAGCGATGTTGGTTAAGGTGAAAATCAAATCAAAGCCCGGCATGATTAGCTTGTATACGAAGATTTATAAAAGAGAGGAGCGAAATCAAATACATCAAATCAAATCATAATAAATCTGGTTAGGTAAGATGAGAATCTAATTCAGTTGAGACCTATTAAGATAATCCCCTCTGGGCTCGACTACAAACTTTTTTTATCCAAAGTTTATGTTAAGCAATGACATGATAACGAAAATAAAGTATGAGGAACATAAGGTAGAGAGTCAAAGCTAAACAGGTACGTTCTTCTGTATGAGAACATGATATAAAATCACTAAAGCTGTAGTAGAGTTTGAATACGCAAGAGAAAAAGTTTAAATAAAAGACAAAAGAAAAACCTTTGTAAAATTAATTTTATTATTATCATTGGTTTGACCGAATTTCATTTTGCGCCGAGTTGTCACCAATATCAGAGTGAAAATGAACTCACGAATAAATTGCGATGCGTATCACTTTGAATTTATCCAAGACAGAAATTAACAAGTATCAAAATGGGCTCTTTTATAGTAACACTAACAGTATAGTATTATTAGTATCATTATGAGACAGCTATCAGGTCAGTTGGCTTCATGTTGTTAACAAACTGAGAGGCAGATAAATAAATTTAACTTAATTTCTTTCTAATTAAGAGAGTTCTACTCATACAATCTATATATAGTGGAATCCTGGTCAAGTCAACACCTCAGGAAAAATGTGTTGTCTCTAAGCAAGACTTGACTTTAACCATTACAGAAATTTGAAGAAATACAAAATGGGACTGTGAAACACAGTTGACTCTAAGCAAGAGATTTCCTTAGAAGTGTTGACTTTAAGAAGATTCCACTGTTCAATAAAAAATATCAACTCACCCGCATAGCGTTGACCTCAGCAAGGAAACGGCGTGTTCTGCCTGGACTACTTTGAGAGCGTTGGAATGTTTTCACGGCCACCAAACCTCCTGTGGAAGATGCAAGGACAACTGTGCCATCATGTCCTTCTCCTAACACACTTATGCACTTCAAGTTGTAGTATGGGAAAAACTGTCCTCCCTTCAGGTCGACAATCTGCATTGAATCGTCTAGCTGGAAATGCTGCGCCATCATGCTAATGTCGCGGCAAAAGGTCGTATCCAAGAGTTATTGAGATCTGGAGCAAGATCCAGTCCGCAAAGCTTTGGGAATCACAAGACGACTATGTCGGTCGAGCTGCAGAAATTCGCAACCTGGTTGCTAGAAGAAGCTGGTGAAAATTACAAGACGCTTGGGTCTGATAGGATCCGAAGATTATATTGTAGTAGAGATTTGCAAATAAGCGACGTGAAGTCACGGGGCTCAAAATATGCACTGAAGCCGAGGAGAAAATCACCCGCCTTATATACTGATGCACCTGACAGCACTACTGCGGCACTCTGCTTTCGTCTTTCAGACAATGGGTGATATTTAGACTCTTAAGTAAACATTGCGGCTGGACCATATGGAACAGGTCGAACCCATCTATTGAAATCGGTATCGATCAAAGGAGTAGCTTGGGGGCTTACTTATGCCAAGGTGGACAGAGCACAAAAGACGCCGACTCAGTGAGCACCGCTAACGTCCCGAGGCTGTAGGTAACGCCGCAAGGCTCACTCGTCGCGGCACGGCATCACTGAAAACCGCGTATTGCGGGTGCGCTGCTCTCATCTTATACGTGAAACGAGCACCGGCTTTTATCAAACATGTAATGATACGGGCGCCGCTTTTAATCTTTTGTCTTCAAAGTTATTTGGAACCCGACAAAGGAATTTTTTTCTTCTAGAAAGTTATAAGGATGACCACAAGAATATACATGTACTTTCATGTAATATTTAGTGGTCCGGGCGCCGCAAAAATTCTATCATCTTAATAGAAGAGTGACAAGTGTGTAGAAGAAAAATATGTTCATCATGAGTAACAAAGAAATGTACACATTGAGGGCTTACTTATGCCAAGTTGTTCCATTGGACTATGGCCTACTCCCAAAACCCCTTTATGAGTACATGAAGAATACGTACTTGTACACCGTAGTGAATTTAAAACCAGCATTTATTAATCTACACAAACCTACACCAATAGGGCAAAGGAAATAACCTATAGATTACTTTAGAATACTCCACCTCTGTGGTATACCACGAAGTGCCAGTTGTGTAAAAATAAATAGATTACAGAAGAACATTTTTTTACAGAACGTACTATACTTTTTAGTATAAAAGCAGACGTACAGAAAACAATGTCAAATCTAAACAGTAAAAACTTGGATGTAGATAAGATTATTCTAACAAATCTACTGCCAGATTTGTTGGATGCAGAAAAACTACTAAAAATAAATACTCTGGTCATCAAATACAGACAGTTTGTCTGGAACATGTACAATAAAATAACTCGTTCTGCGTTGGTACCAAATAAAGAAAATTTGTTCTCAGATTGGTTTATTCCAAAACAGTTTTTAAAACTAGAATAACTAAAAGCTCAGGGTTATATGTAAATAGTTATGTACTGTATTGTGAGTGAGAAAAAGTTTTATTACTAGACCTGTGCCCGTTTTAAAAAACCTGTTCCAACGGACTATGGCCCTTCCAAACAATTACGTTTTTAGATCTAGATTGATATTTCCTCTCAATCGGGCAGTTGCTTATTTCAAAAATTCTTCAAAACCCAGAAGATAAAATTAATATGTGCTATTAAGAGACAATGTTTTAAAACTAGCTAATCTAGACTTAGCGCTAAATAAGATTAAATGTTTGCTTCTATACTAAGGCTGTGGGGCATTTAGATATCTAAAAAGTTGCAAGAATTGCCCCCCCCCCCCCCCCTTTCACACAATGGGGAATTAAAACTTTCTTTGAACCATAAATTGTTGCTCTAATCATCTAGTATTTAAAGTGAAATGCCGGTTAAGTCATTGCGTAAAGCGGCGCTCAATAGAACATCTGATCGTGATCACCTCTTAAAAATAAAACAGTAGGAGAAGGTGTCAGGCTTTTACGCTTAACAAGGCCTTGGTGTGAATCGAGGCTTGTAACGCTTAACAAGGCCTAGGTGTAAATCGAGGCTTGTAACGCTTAACAAAGCCTAGGTGTTAATCGAAACTAGATCTAGCGATTATCTTTACACTTAACACCTAATTATATTTTTTTATAAGACCACCACTTGAAGAGTATTATAGTGATAAAAAGAGTCATTTTTGGGAATGCCTTGCAAGGACTAGATGCCAATCGTAACTATATCTAGTGATTTTAATTATAGCCTATAAAATAACTAATTTCTTAAAGAACACTTCTTGAAGAGCACAAAAGTAATAAAAAGTTTAAATTTGTGATGCTTAGCAGGGTCTAGGTGTAAATTGCAACTAGATCTAGCATTTTCCTTTTGTATACATAAAAACTTATTTCCTAAAGACCACCCCTCGAAGAGTATAATAGTATGAAATGTTATCATTTTTGTAACACTAAATAACAGAGGGCAGTCTCATGACTTTACATGTATACCCCAGCAGGCCAATACACACCAGAGCAAATTCAACTCATATTTCAGAGCATTACATTGCGGCAGCCTGTTAGGCGCTCAGTACTAGCATTCCACAAATTTCAAGCACTGTCTATAGCCAGTTACCCATTTTACAGGTGGGTGGACTGGGAAGAGTTAGAGAAAATTGCTTTCCCAAGACAATTGCAACATGACATGATCGGGAATCGAATCCGCGACCTCCAGATCTCAAGCCCGACGCGCTAAACACTTCTCCACGCTGCCCCAAGGTCTCGGTGTAAGTCACAACTAGATCTAGGGATTTTCTTTACACAAATCATTATATTCCATGAAGAATACCCCTTGCAAAGTAAAAATAATTGTATTGCACAGGAATATAATGACCAAATTACGGAGCTGCATGGTGGGAATTTCTTTAGTTTTCTCCAGGGTGTTACTGGCTCAAAAGCCTCAGTTTTTAAGGACGAAAAATCATATTATTTTTTATTGATTCCTTTCACGGACAGAACACTTGTCTGATGTTGTTATCTTAGATTAAAATATTTTCCTCGGCAACTCTATCACTTTCCAGACTAAAGAATTCTTTTGTCGGCTTCCGAACTATTTTAAAGATGAAATACTATTTGAAGTGTTGCCCTTATCATGAAAATTATATGGAAATGAAAACTTTAGGACTAACCCGTATACATCTCCAGTTCTACTAACATTTGGCTCACACGACCAAGGTCAAACACTATTAATTTTATTTTCACAAATTATGCTACTTGTGTGTCTAGCCTGCTAAGATCATTAAAACGCAAAATGGGTAGTCTATAAAAAAAGGTCAAGTGATTTATTAAATAATTAAAGACAACAGCATTGAAGCGCGAGTAATATTAAGTCAATGCGATTGGCACTCCCGCCTTTCTCTCTCTCTCACTCTCTATCTCTCTCTCTCTCTCTCTCTCTCTCTCTCTCTCTGTCTCTCTCTCTCTCTGTCTCTCTTTACCCCGATCATTATGATGATCAGATTTTAGTAGCCTAGCTATTTTGTGGATAAGATATCATAAATAAAAACACGCCTTAGCCGATGTAAATCATCACCTCCAAAGCATGACTCATTTCATGGAGAACCCTTTGACACGCTTAGACAAATTACAGAAAAAGATATATAGGATATCAGAAAAAAAAACTCTCCTCAGAAATCATGCCTTTTAGAATCTATCGCAAACCCCCTCTTGGTAAAATATTTAAATAACTTCTGCATCGTTATTACTGGTATCATCAACCAATCTCTTTTCCCTCTTCAATCAAACATACTGTCGTCTTACCATCGCTAAAAAAGGCCAATCTATCACCCGATTAATTGAGTAACTATACCAATATCAAACGTCCCATTCCATTCTAAAATTCTAGAGAAAAGTGTCCCTAAAAAACTCAAAGAACGTCTTGTCTCAAAAAACTTGTTTCAAATAATTCAAACATCCTATAAAAAAATGTCATACCACAGAGACAGCATTGTTAAAAATTTCAGTTACGTAGAGGAAGACAAAAGCAACACTTAGCACTGCTTTTGATACGCTTGAACATCCTATTAGATTCTGTGCGCTACGGGCACGCTCAGGAGGAGGAAACCCATAGAGGAGAAAGACCAAAGGTAGCTGATGCCTGATGGGCCAACGGGGCCCGTCAGCCAATCGTCTGCAATAAAATGCACGCTACCTATGGGTGTTATTAAGTCATAAGTTATCGTCGTCGGCACGCAAAGTCTCTATTATCTTCTTACATATATTGGTTTCTATCTCATTTTTTATTACTGGAGCTCCCATTATATGGCTCAGCTCATTGTGTATGTGGTTGCACTCACTGTATTTCAGCCTGAGCTATACTATCAACCATCATCCTGTTCCAATGCTGGGATACCCAAGCTCAGTTTTTTGGACCCAGTTCTTTATAATCTTTATACTACACCTCTGGCAATCGTCTTATTTTATAACGATATAGTCTGCAGTATCAAATGAATGCAGACAATAACCAATTTTACAAATCTGTTATACGAGTACTATCTGATATAAAACCACTTGTAGCTAATTTTGAGACTTGTATATATCTAAATGATAGACGGTTCCAAATATCTGGGCCCTGGAATGTGAAGGCTTTGTCCCCAGAAGTTTCCAATTTAGTTCTATGTTTGGCTAACAAATTCTTTTTTTCTCTGATCTTTAACTCCTTGTAGGGGTGTTATGTTTAACCATAATACTCAAATAAGCTGGATAATTTGAAAGATTTAAACATTGGAATACAATAGATGCTGCTTTATACTCAATGCGCTGTTTAGTTGGTAGCCAATGCAGCTCTTTCAATAAAGGTGTAACATGATAACTTCTTTTCTTTCTATGTACTAATCTTGCAGCATCCTTTGGAACTTGCTGTAATTAAGCAATTTTATATTCAGAGCTCCCAGTCATTAGAGAATGCAGTAATCTAATTTTAAATTTACAAAAGCAAAGACAATTTTATCTGTTGCTTCAAGAGAAAGATAAGGTCTAATGTGGGCAATTTTTCAAAATTCTAGGTAACAAGAACGGCTAATGTTTTTAAAATTTGATCATCCACGGAAAAATTATTGTCTATCATTACGCCATGTAGAGAAAGAAATTTCATTGCTACACAGTTTGAAATTTGATAAATCAATAGATTTCAATTTTGATAGAGTTTTATTTTCATTATTATCATTATTATTATTATCATTGTTATTATTATTATTATCATTAATATTAATATTAGTATTATTATTATCATGACGATAATAAAAAGCACATGAATTGTGCTGTGTTTATAAAATAGTTCGAAAAAAATGCCTTTGTCAGGAAGATATTTGATTCTTAAATGTGCTCTAAAGATCAAACTTACTATCAAGTGTGTGTGTGGGGGGGGGGGCTAGATAGCTCAGTTGGTAGAGGCCTCGCTCCGTGGCCCAGAGGTCGTGGGTTCGAGCCTCAGCCGAGCACAGTCCAGGCCCCTACTGGTTGGGTCGGTGTCAGTATAATGTGACCGGCTGAGGCTAAGTCATGGTATCCCCGCTAGGCTCTGGGTGGCAGCCCGTACATTGTCATTGGGACCCAAGCCCTGAGAGCACCTTTGAAGTGGAATTGGGCTTGTAAAATATCCTTCAATCAATCAATACTATCGAGTGTCAACCGGCTCTGTGGCCTAGCGGTTAGACACTCGCTCAGAGATCGAAAGGTACGTGGTTCGATCCCCGGCAGAGTCAAACCAAGGGCTTTAAAATTAGTATTAGCAGCTAATCCGCCCAGTGTCTGGCATTATGAATTTAGTGTTCAGTCTGGTCGGCCCGGTGATAGGATAATGTAACTGGATGTGGTGCATGCAAGCGCTCCTTACATCACAGTGTGACAGTACACTTTCAATTGTCCCAAGCGCCGTGTCTGATATAACCTTGTATATGAAAAAAGACGTTAAAATTCAAACAACCTAACCTAACCTACTATCGAGTGTCAATACTCAGCTAAAAAACCACATCACTAGAAACGGGTTGATTTATAGGTTTCCATTTTGACAGACACTTTTCCGTACATAAACTCAATAAGAACGATTCTAAATTAAACAAAAGTTGGATCGACGACAGACATTGTATAATCCACAGGTAATGCCCGCCCACCGGGTGCAACAGCCAATCAAAACTTGAGGGTAAGTCAGTGAACTGACAAACGGCCAAGCTGCGTGGCTGGTACAGGAGGCCCTCTCAGCTAAGTTAGACTGGCCTTGGATTGTAAAGGACTGTGAACATATGGACGGCTACTGACCTTATTGTGCGGTAGTACGGACAGTTCATACTTTTTGACAGATATTCCGGCCCTTTACTTTTTTGCGGGTGGTAGTGTGGTGTTTCAGTCACTGCTGTTTGAAAACTCTAAACTAATAGCACTTTTTCCGATCTAATTGTAACGAACTGCAAATGTTTTTTGTTGTTGTTGTTTTCTTTTTTTTTCTTTTTTTTTTAAATCGGGTTAACATGGTCGTATAAAACCAACACCTTTTTAAAATTCGGTCACACATTGCCTTTTGACGTCATCGTTGTAGTAGTAGTAGTAGTAGTAGTAGTAGTAGTAGTAGTA
>BMAT01004065.1:572911-593871 GCA_019649035.1 Elysia marginata | reverse complement strand
ATAAGATTGCTCTCATTAGTCATAAGAGTGTAAATGGTCGTGGACCAATATATCTTCAAGAAGCGCTTAAAGTATACCAACCAGGGCGAGTGTTACGGTCTTCTAATGACAACAAAACATTGGTTGTTCCTCGCCAACGATATAAAACGCTAGGTGAAAGATGTTTTTCGTTTTTAGGTCCAAAATCTGGAACTCTTTGCCAAAAAAAAAAGCTTGAAACACAAGCAACAAAAGGAGAACAAAATATGATCGTTCTTTATTGAAACAATTCTGGTCATAAATCAGTGGCAACGAGAAATTCAGTTAGACATAGTCTGTTGAGGTCGCTGAAGAAAGGCATCGTGAGAGAGAGAGATAGACGCAACTGGGATCTCGAAAGGGAAAAGGCACTCGGGGTGGAATATTCCTCCTAACAAACATCAGCGAACGAATGGCCGCACACCAGAAAGATCTCTACATGTGCTTCATTGATTATACCAAGGCGTTTGAAAGGGTGAACCATGCCAAACTGATGGAAGTTTTGACAAAAGAAGGAGTACCAGACAATGAGAGAAGGCTCATTGCAGAATTGTACTGAAACCAAACGGCAAAGGTGGAAACAAATTCAGGAACTACAGAGGATATCAACATCTTGACAGGCGTCAGACAAGGATGCATTCTCTCGCCAGCCCTCTTCAACAATTCCTTTTGCAAGAAACCGTGGAGGAAAAGAGAGGGATTTCTTCGAACGGCGCAAATATTACAAATGTAAGATATGCTGACGGCACGGTTAATATGGCAGACACACCTGAGAGCCTTCAGCAGATGTTCCGTATAGCCGAAATCTGCAAGACATACGGGATGGAAATGAATGCCCAAAAAAAACAAAAACTATGCATATCGGAAAAGAGAAAAAGAAAGTATCCATACTAATCGAAGGAACCCCACTGGAGCAAGGGACAAAGTATCAGTATCCGGGGCATATATCTAACGGAAGACGTCTCAATGAAGAAAGAAATCGACATACGAATAGAAAAGGCAAGGGCAAAGTTTTGGAAACACAAAGAGCTGCTTCGAAGGAATATAAACATAGACACGAAAAAAGAGGATTCTACAAGTACAATGCTATGTCTTCTCGGTTTTTGACTATGGGTGCGATACATGAACCTTTACAAAGGCAGTCAAAGACAAAATAAAGTCCTTTCAAATGGGGTGCTTCAGAAGAGTCTTGGGAATATCTTGGAAGGAGCACTAGACCAACGACGAGGTACTACAAATGGCGGATGTAACAGAAAGACCAGTTGATAAAGAGGAAATTGCGCTACGCTAGTCATGTTATAATGGGAAGCTCGGGGCATCTTTTGCAGCTAGCCTTGGAGGGCAGAATTGAGGGCAGAAGAGGTAGAAGACGCCCTAAACGGAGCTGGACTGACGACATCAAGCAATGGACTCACTATCGTACATATGGAGACATCAAACGGAAAGCTGAGAGTATAGAGGAATGGAGAGTCATGGTTGCCAACCTTCGGACCAAAGAAGGCCCTTAATATAATATGCCCCGTTCAAGTTGAACACAGATGGCTAAACCAGAGCAAGCTCATGGGCTCTGAGTTTAGGTTTAAGTTTTTGTTTTTTCAATTCAACTTACAAAGAAAAAAATAGGAAAATAGTTGTCAGTGCATAAATCACTTGTAAATACAGTCGAGCCTGCCCAATGCGACCATTGAGGATCATGGTTGTAATGGATAGATGAGCGTAATGGGCAATCATGATGTTAAAACGCAATTGAGCTAGAATGTTGTAAAATGGAGGTGTGTAGGGAGAAGGGGGCTTGTCAAAGGGCATTGTGGGAGAGGGAGGAGGAGGAGGGGTTTGTCAAAGGACCTTTGGGGGTACTTAGTCTATTGTTAGTTTACATCACAGGTAAACACAAACAAGCGTAGAGTAGGGAGGTGTGGGGCATGTCAAGAGTGGTTGCATTGCAGAGGTTTTTCTAAAGAGATTGTAAAAAATATTGTGTAATAAAATGCTGCCTGCGGCTGCATTGGTAAGGTGATCGCCTTGTGGAATATCAAAGCATAGAAAAAAGGCGAAGGAGTTGCAAGAAAGTCTCCTTAGAGAGGAGGTCAGCTAGTCAGTAGTTAGTTTCGACCGTAGATGTACTTCCGAAATCTAATCGTCTATACAGAGGATTGGCACCCATGGATAAGAGCAAGATTGTTTCTTCTACATTGACTGATTTGAAACAATTAAAAGGAATGGACATCTAATAGAGATAATAGACACCATGTGTTATCAGCCCGCTCAGGAGGACGAAGTCCATAGGGGAAGAAATCAAGGATGGCTGAAGGGCTAACTTGACCCGTAAGCCAATCATATCCTGTAAAATCCTTGCTACTTAAGGATGTTGTTACGTCATAAATTATTGACGCCTGCACTCAAGGTCTCTAATAATTCATTGAATGTCAGTCCATCTGTTGAATTTTTTTTTGCCCAAGTACAACAATAATTTGTTTTTGAAAGCAAAAGAATGTACGAATTTTGACTATTATTTCTTAAAGCTGATGTTGTAAAAAAGATATCTTAGTTTAATGCTCAGTGTATGTAAAGTATCTTTAAGTTATGATTAAAATTAGTTAATGATCTGACCATATTAAAAACAATCAACAAAAAATCGATGAATCAAGCAGTTTATGAGTGTTAAAAAGAAAAAAAAGTTGTTAAAAAAGGAAAAAATATTTGGACGTATTGAAATTTTCAAAAAATCAAAAAAACCACAAACTTTGATTGGTTTCAATTTTATTATAAACATTGGCTTCACAATTATGAATTGAATGGTATTTTTCACTGCAAAAATATGCTTGTTTTCTAAATCATTAGAAATAAAAAGAAAAGTATCACAGACAGAAGATTGCTTCCATAGAACAAAATTCTACTATGCAAAGCTGGGTGCTCATCACTTAACCATCTACAAATATCTTAAGTTGCATAGAAAATTAGTGACTAAAAACATAGGCCTATTTGCATTTATAAATTTTCCTGCTTTGCCATCAGCAGTCAATAAAACCATTTCAAGTTTATACATGTAGTTCAATCTATTTTTTTACAGTTTTGTATGGTCAAGTAAAATCAGCAGTTTTAGAGCCAAAGGCCACATAAAAGTTATCATCAATATCCATTTTAACAAACTATAAGTACACAATATCAAAATAATTGTTTTTAAATGTTTTATAAAAAAATCAGCTCAGGTTTTAAATTTTGAAACACATGTAAAGGCAGCAATATCACAAGTAAGTCAAGTCACAATACTTTATCTCATTTTTAAAGCAAAAATGAAATTATTTCTGTTAAATGTAAAAAAGTTGAAGTCATAACAAAAATAATGAGTCAATAATTGTATGCTAATAAACCCACAGCTTATTGAGAGCATCTGTTTCTTAGTTGGTTTTAGATGGATATTCTCATTTAGTAATTTCATTCATTGTTTGGATTGTAGGCCTACGATAAATTTAAGCTCAAACATATTTTACTCATAAATTTAAGCTCAAATATATTTCACTCTTCACATCAATTTCATCTCCAAACTTAATTTATTTTAACTTCTAGAACATTTTTTACCCCCTCCCCTCCCGCCCCACCACCATCACTCCCTTTTACTCTATTTGCCCTCTACTAATATAGAAAAAGTTTCTCATTTACCTAAATTTCGTTTAACAAAAATCAAGTGCTGAGGAAGAATATGTTTGATTTTTTGGGGGTCTAATTGTCCAGTATTTCCTAGCTGCTTTTACTGTTTGTATACTCATAAAACAAACTCAAAATGCAGGGTTGCCAAATCCATGTGCCACTTGCTCTCTGTGAATTTCTGCAAGGAGAGATCCTTCTTCCAGGTTAAGCTGTAGATGAGGCAGTTATAAAAGTATTTAGTTCATGAATTACAGTTAAAAGTTTTCAGCCTTAGCATTCTGAAAGGGGCACCATGTTAATACTGTTTGTATATGCTGAAAACTAGGCTGTATTGTTCAGTGATCTTACAACCCTGAAAAATTATTAAGTGACATTATTCAACCAGATGCAAAACAATTATGATTAACTGCTTGCTTCCTCTAATAAAATTCAATGGTGTTTTTATTATGTTCTTAGCAGAACATTCAGTACAAAATATTTTTCTAAGTAAAAAACCCTAGACTCTTCTTTTGTCCTGATCGATCCTTTAACAACTTTTAAGTATTCATGCACTTCTTATTCTTGCATAAAGTGAACAACATGGGAAAAAACGTAAGCCTTTCCTAAATTTCACATATGCCAACAACATTGAGGGTATTACTTTATCCTCTTCAATGCTCACACTAAGGGGTAAGAGGTTTGACATTATGCTTTTCTTTCTATTGGTTTTTTTTTTTCAATTTTTCATAAATTAATTTTTCTTTACTCCTATCGTGGGGTGAGATAACCTTTAAAAAAAATTCCAAACTCTGCGGAATTTTTACAATCCAAAATTGGCAGTACATAAACAAAAAAGATCTGAGAGCAGTTTGCTTTCATATAGACTTTACCTTGACAGCATACTTGTAGGCCTGCTCTGCCTCGAGCTGCCGCTGTGTTTTCAAACACACCAGACTGAGGTAGGCCCACACTTCAGCGTCGTTGTTGTTTAGTATGTTTGCCTCAGATAAAGCATCCTCTGCTTCACTCAGCTCATTTAACTGGAAAAAAACAAACAGTAAAGACAATACAACCCAGTACTGATATTTCAAATATGGTGAAAATAATTTTTTGTTTCATTGTTCACAAAATAATTACATGTATCAACTTACATTATAGAAAAAAAATAAAATCAGTAATCAGAGTACAGTTCAAACTAAGAAAATTGTATTTAAATTATTCATGTTTGAATGATATGACTTGACTGTATTTGATGTTTTCTGGGATGTAGTTTGTAAGATTTGATCCTAAAGCTATAAGCCCAAAATTGTTGTCAAATTTACCGTTATAAAAGAATAAGACAATTTCCTTCATTTAACTCTCAATGCAACTGGACTCATAATGTGGACACATGCAGCTTAAACTTAACTTTAAACATTGCCAAAAACTCAACTTTTACGCAGGGAATGCTTTGCTAGTTTTTCTGCACCAATATTTTACAAAGTAAGAAGAAAAAGCAAGGTATAGCATCAGGTCATACTACAACTGTAAAGAAACCTAAAACCTAAACTCACCCTATAGCAAGCAATGCCAACACCGAGCCATGATATGCAAGAAGGAGATTTCTTGCAAGCTAACAAAAACGTATTTTTGGCATCTTGGTACTGAAAAATATACCATAATTATATCAAATGCATATGGGTTTGGTATGAGCAGGAAAACAATAAATGCAGACACAATGACTGATTGATATTAAAATTAATTCTTTTACTTCAGTTTAGTTTTTGTTTCTCAATATCTGTACTTTCCAACAAACATAAAAGACTTCAATTTCTATCAAAAGAAAGAAAACTTTTTTGTACCTCCAGCAATGTTAAAGGCAGATTTTGCCAAGGATACATTATTTGTTAATTTATCCCCAAAACTTGATTTACTTTGACTGTGTTTTTTACAACAAATTAGGTCATCTTAAACATTTTCACAGATTTTTTAATGAACTAATGTTATTGGGATATATTTAGGATGCTTGTAGGAATTGCAAGTCCAAAATGGCATAAACAGAGTAACAACTTTTCTCCTCAACTCTTTGTTAAAATTCTTTGAATAGCTGTGTGCATAGCAGCAGAGGAATTTTTGGGATATATCTATTTTTATATTTTCCAACACACTTTTTTGGTGGATTTGTGTTGCTTTGAAAGGAAAACTTGTTTACAGGATGCTTAAATCATCGATTTTCATTTTAAAGCTAAAAACCCATTTTTTTAAGTAGCCATACCATTTTTAAACTTTCTGGCTAAGTTTCAAAAGATTTTGATACACCGTTTTTTGAGGAGTCTTGTTCCTCCTAACCCAAAATATATTAAAAATGCATGAGTAGAAAATAACAAAAAACCTGCATCTGTATTTGAGCTATGTTCCAGGTTAACAAGACACAAGATCCTGTCTCAAATTTCTGTATACTAGACAAAAGAATTCAATCATTTTTAGACTGAATGACCTCATTTCTTCATAGTTCTATGAATGGATAGGGCTCTCATAGTATTAAGGGGGATTACTTAACAAAAAGTGCATCCTTGATAGTGACTCCCTTTAAAAGATTATTATCTCTACATTTTATCCTGTAGTCATTCACTAACACCCAGTCTACAGACATCTTATTTTCAATATGTTCATCTGAAGTTACATCTGGAAAGAGCTTAAAAGATTAAAGTAAAACTTTATTGATAGAGTACATGAAACTGCTAGCAGTATCTAGAAGTGCATACCAACAGATTTGAAAGATTTTTTATCTACTATGTGCTTCTATTTTACATCTAAAACTACCGATTAGTTTGATATCAAACTTTCACTTCTTAACTATAACCTTTCAGAATTGTTAAGATTTAAGTAAAAAGATATTTTGACCACAACTTTCACGCATGCTTTGATTTTTTTTAGCACACGAAGAAGAAAGAAGATTTTAGGTACAGATATTACTCATATGAAAGTACTATCAAATCTCTTAAAAAGTGATACAACGCTATGTCTTTAGTGACTTTACAAAACTTGTAACAAATCACTGCTCTCTATTATGAAGCACTTTATGATATGCTAAACTAAACTAACTGACTTCTAAAAAACATCATCAGGAAAACAGTCTAAAGCTTAGATAGCAGAGGTAACAGATTCACTTACCCTGGCATCCTGCAGGTAAATAGAGGCTAGGCGCAGGTATATGGAGTGCATCTCACTCGCATCACTGACAAAAGATAGTGTCCGTTCATAACAGTCGCGAGCATTGTTTGTATCTCCTGTCATGTATTTCACATGCCCCATCAAAGACCATGCATCTGGGTTCTGTAATGGTGGCAGGTTGAAAACCGTTGGAATAATTTATGACTTGAATTAATTTCTTAAGTATAACTCACCAGAAAATACTTATAAGTGTTTTCATAAATGGTATAAAAAGTAATTATAATTATGAAAATCCTGGTTGAAAAATTATAAGAGTTTTTTTTTTTTAAATAGACAAAACAGTTTGTAAACCTAGGAAAATTAGAAAGTGGTTATGCAGAAAGGAGCAACAGAGAGAAGTAGAATATTGTACACATTTGTTCTTACTACTTCAGGCATTGCCATTTCAAATTTCTAAGTAAAGTACAATATGTTCAACAAGAGAAAAGGTGAATATTTTCAAAGAAGTAGATCATAATTCTGTTTTAGATTATAAAAATGAAAGACACTAACTCTGAGATCTTTAAAAGCCTTAAACTCTACGCATTATCATTTTCCACCATTGTATGCTCAAGCTATATGAATCCTACTAAACATAGATTACAATATTTCAATGTGTAAGAACTAGATAAATTCAACGAGCGTAGCATACTGGTGCTCTGAGAAATGATGAAGGCTAGCTTAGCCTAGATGTAGACACAGGGATGGAATGCGTAGGTGTGCACATGAACAATGTGTTCGCACTGGTTTGGCAAGGCGGGGAGGAGTGGGAGAACCATCGGTAAACTGCATCAATCAGCATTTGTCACTGTCTTCTCTCCAGCCGATGCACGCTGTGTCTTGAATCATCATTAGAGACAAAGAGCGCCCACCCACCCACCTCCACTATTGTCTCTCCCAAGACCCATATGGGGTCTCTCCTTATCTTTCAATTTGACTACGAAGTGTT
Source organism: Elysia marginata (assembly GCA_019649035.1). NCBI lineage: Eukaryota > Metazoa > Mollusca > Gastropoda > Plakobranchidae > Elysia > Elysia marginata. Next base: position 586,085 of record BMAT01004065.1, on the reverse strand, counting down.
GACTTTAAGCAAAAATAGGTCTGGGGCTGTTGACTTAATGCGAAATAATGTTACTTAAATTGAGAAGGAAAAAATCGGGACCGTTGCAAAGTCTTGACTTTAACCGAGAGTTGACTTCAAGCGAGTTGACTTCTCGCGGATTCCACTGTATTTAAATCCTTGCCCATTATAAAATTAATGTTATAACTTACTTTTGTGTTTTAGCAAAGACTGTTTGTTTGGAACATTTAAAAAACCAATGTCTGTGATCCAGGTTTGTTCAGAGAAAAAAAATTAAAATGGAATTAATTACAACCTTTAACAAACAAACATATTTACTTGGAAGTCAAACTGCAAGGCCTCATTTAAGCTCTCCTGGGCCTCTGAATACTCGCCCTTCTGGAGTCTGAGGCGAGCCTGAGCGATGTTGTACTCAGCATTAGGGCCACCTTCACAGGTCACTAACTCGTGTCCAAGTGCTCTCTCAGTAAACTGATCACAACAAACAGCAAAGTGATGATGTTTAATAAGTTAATATTTTTTTTTAAACAAGATTACCCTTGTAAAAGACAAATAAGCTATAGGCCTATACAGTTTTCTGCATTCCACTGCTTTGAGTGATAAAAATGTTGTTACCATTTCTCTCTTTAAATACCATTCCATAATATGGAAGATGGTTACAAAGATATTGCTTGTTTTAACTAATTAATTGGGTTTTTTTAATTAAATCATAAGGTCTTTAATACAAAAACAGTACATGGTGTATTTAATCACAGGGCACAACAATTTGACCGAGTGAAGCAAAACATCTGACTCCAAAATGTTTGTGTAGCATCGTGGTCTAGTGATAGACACATGACTTCCAGATTGAGAGGTCTGGGGTTAGAGACCTGCATTTGGGAGGCCAACATTTAGTCCTTGTTCATTTCTCTGCCGCACTCAGGCATTAGATGAGTACCCGGTTTTGGAGAGTGAAAGATCTTGTCAGTACATTAGAGTTGTGCGCTTAAATTGCTGCTACTCTGTTAGTTTAGAAGATAATTTGATTGGCAATGGCCTGTCAGGGACACATGTAAAGCACTTACAGCATTGGTCACTACACCAAAAATCTGTGCTTTATGCATATTACAGATCAACAATCACCTTCTTCTTTTTTATGAAAAGATACGCTTCTGGTTTGCAACTTAAGGTCCAGAATCACTTTGATATATCTTGTAACTTCAATACCTGGTGTCATTGTTTGGGACATTCTAGCCCTTGCTTTGTTCAACTTTGTTAAAAGAATGGTCTGAAGTCAGCTTGCTGCACACAGTCTTATTCACATATTGTAGTTGACAACCCACAGCACTGGAAAGAACTTTTGAAGTCTACTTACAGGAATGGCCTTGACCTCAAGCAACCAGTCAACAGCCTGCATGAAGACACTGGAAGTGGGAACAGGTGTGGGCTCTCTAGGCACAGAGAGAGCGCCACCATCCTCTGGTGCCCCAGCATGCTCCGACTCTTGTGGTGTCCGACTACCACCACCACGGGCAGTCATGGAGGTCGGGACTTGCTGTGTTTGACTGCTAGGTCTGGACAGAGTCAAGCCACCTCCAGGGCTCTTAGCTGAGATGGGTTTGGATATAGAACCTGGTAGTTGGAGAAGCAAGGTATGAATGGCTTGAAATATATCTCCAGACCAGTCTGAAAGACTCATAAGTCCCAAACTTGACATTGAGAAAACGTCTTTTATTCCTCTTTTCCTCTACATTTCAAATGAAAAGAATTTCTAATATCTTCTTGCAACATTTTGATAATTTCATGCACTTTTGATTATTGGAAGCTCAGAAAAATGCACTGTTAAAAAAATTAATGCTTTGTGATGTCAAAATTACAAGCTATGATCATTTGCACTGGCTGTGAAATATATTCTCCCAGTTAGGCCAGTTGTTCAATCAATGTCTTATATTTAGATGCTTTTACAAAATACATTTACAGAAACTTAAAAGTTTATTTCTTTTCTTATCAATAAAAAATTATCTCAAAAACCTGAGCTTTGCTTAATCTATGGGAATCATTTATTTCATTTATCTTATTAAAGACCCATTTCTTTGAAACAGACTGAATCGCTTGACAGTTTTTCACTTTTATTCTCAAGCAAAGAAATTTAATGCTGAAAATGTGTTTAACTCCTTTGTGACATATAACGTACGTTGTACGTCCTATTTGTGCCAAGATGCAGACAAGACGTACGTTGCACGTCCTCAAATCAGTCGGTTTTGCTGTTCCCTATGACACTTATTCGTACAATGTACCTCGTTTTTTTGCACTGCGTAAGAGGGATATTTAACGCAGAGTTATTTGAAATCCGACAATATAATTGGAGTTCAGCAATGTTGAATATATACAAATAATCCCTTCTCTAATAAAAAACTACCATGTCATGGCGATTGACAGAACCTACGTCACAAAGGGGTTAAAGTAAATTTTTTTGTTCAATAGTCACATGAATTGCTCTGAGAAAATTTTTGAGATATAAATTATGTTAAAGAACTATGCTGTCAAGCTTATCATCTCTAATGCATATATATTGAAATATGACTTACTCATTGGAACTGATAAGAAACAGAAACAGTTTCTTGGGTATTGAGCCTATAATTGATGGAGTAAGAGGCTACCAACAAATATTTCATCAATAAAGTAAAGTTTGGGAAATAATTAAACTAGTTTGGAAAATGATTAAGCTTAGCTTTTTAAAGTAGCCAGTGATGGGAAACGGATTGGTAAGTAGACAGAGGAAAATTTGTCTGTAGATTTTGATGCCTCACACTCATCTTGATGGTCATGAAATTAAAAAATCATTACATTAGCAATTTCTTTTAGTCTTAGGTCAATGAAGGCTACTGAAAAAAAAGCCAATAGTGTTAGCATATTTTACTTTTTGGAATCCATTCGTGGGTAAATGAGTGAAAGATACAACATATAAAAAAAAGAAAAAACAATGTTCAAAATTCAAGGTGCATGTCATCAATTGTATTAGATTTTTCGCTACAAGAATTACCATAACTACACGTTTTATCTTTCTGAGAAATGAAAGTTGAATTAAAGCCTGCAAGAGGGTAAGGAACAATATTGGTCTGTTATGCACAGTTTATGTGGTTTCAAGATGTGAGTATGAATGTGATATCTGAACAATACACAATATTACCATAGTGGTACTGAAAATTCAGTTTTAAGGTCCTAACAGTCCAAGATTAAAACTAAAAAATTAATTTTGCATCAAACCTACAAACTTAAAGATTTCCTTTGTGATGGCAAAGCAATGCAAATAAAAATAGTGCTGGGTTAGTTTATGCCCAATGGACCAGGCTTGTAACAAGAAAAGTAAAATCAACCATAAATGAAAGTTAATGCGATGACTTCTTTTTCAATGACACTGTAAATGCAGAGAGCCCACAAAGTCTACCACTTGCCTAAATTTGAACTTGAAATGGATTCTGAGAGGACAAACCACACAAAAAAAATAATCATAAAAATTGCGAAAGGCATACAGTTGAATAAACAATCCAAAGTGCGAGAAATATCAGAAACTAAGAATACTGCAGACCTATTCATTAAAGAAAAGGGGAAAAATGCACACAAATAAATCTAGAAACATGGTAAGTTACTGATTAGACTTATAAAAAGCAAAGCGATTTAAATGCTGTTTAAAAAATATTTTAAAAACCACAGCCCAAGTTGAGCATGAGCTTTAACTTTTTCCCACATTAATGAGTAAAAGAACAAAGAGATTTTGCTTATGTTTAAGCAAGTAGAAGGAAATTAAAGACAAAAATGAACTATATCAAATTGAGTTTCAGTGATTACAATCGAAGTTAAACCACAATATGAAGGAGGGGAGCAAATAAAGCCAAGCAAATTTTTTTATAAGGATACAGAAACCACGGTTAAAAAAAATCTGAAGGCTTGAGAAAATGAAGGGAAAAGGGGTCAAAGAAAAAGGATGAAAATAAGAAGAATATAGTATGCTCAATCATAAACTTGTCTATGTAAGAAGAATCACAGTGATTTAAGTTACAAACTTTTTCATAGCATCCAATGATTGTTTAAAGGGAGATGTTGCTTATTTAAACTCTGTTAGTGCATAACTGAAGACATCATTCTAGTTTCTTTAGATAGAGAGATGTGCTTCAAACAGACTTGGCATCAGCTTTGAACACAAGAAAAAAAAGAAACATGAGAGCTGCAGACGTGCAGGGTCCTGCGCCAAAAAAAGTGTAAGTACAGGCAAGTGTTTGGTTTAAGAGCTGTTTATGAAGAGGAGAAAAAAGCACAAATGAATGAAAGCTTTGCTGCAAACTAAATCTGTGAGGTTTTGTTGAGAGGACCAGCAGAGGAGGAGGCAGCCAGGCATTCATGCAAGGAGTAAAAGCCCAAAGAGCAAACAGAGCTGCATCCACTTGCAGAGTTGATTCTCACTTCAAATACTGACCTCTCTTGCCACCAGAAGCTTTAGAGCGACCAGAGGAAGGCGGCCCTTTATCGGGAGTAGCAGCTTTCACCTCCAGATTGGGGACCGAGAGCCCACCTTCCGAAGAATGTATGGGCTCTCCTTAGATGATGCAATATTCCAAAACAAAATGAAGAATAAAAACAAACAAAAAATCGTATGGATTCTAAATCTAGCGATCAATAGCTCAGTGTGTGCTTGTGAGTGTAAGTGAAAAATCTTTTATTTTGAAATTTCTCTTTTATATCATTTTCAAAATTTGAAATCCCACTTCTTAGGACTTAATGCCAGACAAAACACTTTTTAAAACTATTTCGTTTTTTTTTTTCAAAACATAAATCATAGCCTTTTATACAAGTGGCCCACTAATATGAGGATTTTGTGGTGACACTGTGATGCTATTACAACACTGCTGTGTTACAATTTTGTTAAGTATGAACTTTGAAATAAACATAAATTAGCATGCAACTAAAAAAAAAAACAGTATCAAAACCTTTGAAGAAGAAACATTCAATCATTTGCAGTACAGCCTTATACCAAAAAAAAAAAAGAAAAAAATGTCAGCAATGCTAAATATCTCTTCAAACAAGATAAATGGCTATAAGAAAAATCTACTAGAATATGTTATTACTTTTACATGAAAGTTAAGATTTAAATGTTGAAGATTAGAAAGAGGCACAACTCTTAAAATAGTGGAATCAGGTCTCATTTTAGAAATACTTTTTCCATTACATGAAGCCTATAAGTTAAATATATACAACACAAATTTATATATGGTATTGGCAACAAGCGGTCATTTTTTTCCATATAAACTGAACATGACAAGATAAATTTTGCTATATTTTCCCATATCAAAAACACAATGTCAAATACATTTTCAATCTTTAAAAAAGAATTGAACCAAATTGAATATAATGCAGGAGTGTTCACTCTGGAAACACAGCTACTCCAATGGCTTCCTCACCTTTTCCTTCTGCTTCTATAATCTCGTGGTCCTCCGAAGTCTTCTTCTTGCCTCCCTCATCCTCTGCCTCTTCTCTCGCTTCTCTTGCCAAAGCTGAAGCTTTGGCCAGGTTCAACTTGTTTGCTTCAAGATATGCCATCTCTGCTCCAATCTCATTAGGTACCGCATCATAGAAAAGACCTGAAAGATAAGGAATGGGTCCAAAAATTTCTGATTTTATCGTTTCAAAATATCTTTCCACTTTTTGCTCATTTTCCTTTGGGTTTTTTTTTTTCATTTTTGTTTTTTTCCTACATCATTTCTATATTTTCCCTTCTACCTTATTGTTAAATGAATCACAACAGGCATCATTCTAAAGAGAGCAAGGTCACCTGAAGATTTACATGGCTTCTCATTTTTAGGTGTTTCCTTTCAGTTTTGTTGTTCCTGTTCTCTCGTTTTTTTGTATCATTTCCCCCTTTTTTCAGGGAATGAAAGGATCTCAGTAGAAGACGCTTATAATCAAACACCTTTTTCTTTAAGTTTCTTGGAACACTTTTGTCTCAAACATTTTGTTTTGCTTTCCTATTTTTCCTTATTTCTCGTTATCATTAGCTTTATTTTTTTATTTCTTTCAGTTCCTTTTAGGCTGTAAGATTTTCTAATGTTTTTTTTTGCAGCATAAAATTTTACTAGCCTAACCTTGGTTATGGATGATGAAACCTGTTCTCATTTCAAGACCTCTGAATGAAGTCTTCACCTCTAATCTTTTATCATCCATTACAACAGCCTATCCTTTTTGTAAAATGCATGCACTTACCCAGCATTGTCCATGCTAGAATACTCTTGGGATCCACACAAGTTGCAGCCTCAAAGAAGATCTCAGCTTGCTCGTTTCTCTCAGACAGCATGCATACAACACCATACAAAAGAAGCCTACGAGATTAAGAGGATGGTGAAAAATATGTTCATTAGCATTTCATGTGGAATTCTTAAATATCAATTTGAAAANCTTTACTGGAAAATTTCTATGAAAGAGAATAAAAATTAAGTTTCTTACCGCAATTCAAAAGAAAGTCAAGGGTTGTACTTACCCATGCAAGTGTTTTTGATTAATGGCGATACATTCTTTAAAACACTCCTCTGCCTGCAAAACAAAAGAGAAGTCAATAGAGTCAGTTTAAAATGCAATGCAAACTTATTCTTAACTTTTAAAAGTTACATTTTTTTAAAGTCGGATAAAAAAATTGAATCCATTTGCTGCTGCCGTAGGCTGATAACTTCTTAAAAGTTAAATTTGTTTTTTGATGGCCAAAACCATTTCTACACAAAAAATATTAGATTTGCAAACAGGAAACGAACCCTTACATTTAAGAATTACATTTATAAATAGAATACAATATTAAAAACTTAAATTACAAAAACATTAATGACTATGCTCTAATGAAGTCATAATATGTTTTTTATTTTGTGTGTTTGTGTAGGTGTGTGCACACAATTTTCAGCCTTAGAAATTCATCAATCTTCAATTTTATTCTGCTGAAAGAAACTTACCTTAGTGATGTCATTGATGTAAAGATTGAATGTGCCAAAGTCAAACCAACAATCTGCATCATTCTTATCTCGAGCAATTCTCTGTGCAAGTAAAAAATATGAGATGAATGTTACAAAAAAGCATTACTTCAAATGCTACCTCATTTTGTCCTTAAAACTCTGGGTGATTGTCTTTTGAGAAAATGATTGAATTGTTTTCCGTCCAAGATGAATGAGTCAGGAGTTGGAAAGTCCTTTCATGAGAGAATGCCATTTAAAGGTCCATTTTTTCTCCTTGTTCTCCATATTTTTAAATCAACACATATTTTAATATCTCTCGACCAAAATTGATAATTTTATAAAGTCTTTGGTGCATGGAAGTTTAGAAAATTGCCTTTTTCAAAACAACAATGCATTTGAGTTACAAATTGCAACATCCAACTTATTTACGTTGGGAACAAGATAATGAGCCGACTGCTCCGAAAAAATAATTTTTGCTGTGGTTGCACAATTTCACTACAAATAAAATGCTTCCTCAGCAACCTGGAAGCTTGGCGATCCATTAAAAATAATAACAAACAAAGAACAAATTTTATAAAATTTCATCATATTAGAATTCAAAGATGATAAAGAGCATCAGCAGCAAGAAAAACAGTCTGACTTATGAATTGGCATCAAATTTTGCTTTGGGTAGGATGAACAAAAATCCAATATTGCAGACCTCCTTGTAGTAGGTGGCAGCTAGATCAAAGTTCTGGTTGACTTCTGCTTCGCGGGCAAAATGCTTGAGCTGGGCAGAGTCAGTGAGAGGCTGAGGCACAGGTGGTTGATCTTCCAGGGCTAGAACACGTCCCAGACTGACATGCATCTGGTCTATCAGGTACACGTATAGCTCAGACAGGAACGTCTGTCGTTGGGAAGATTGGATGGGAAAAGACAAATATGTTGATGTAAACAGTTTTGGAAAGAGAAAAAAGGTATCTCAATGAGAATTTTTTTTTTTGTGAATTATTTATTTACTTACTTACCAATGCATAAAATCTTTGCTATCCATGTGCTGGTATGTCCATATTTCCCTTATTGATTAATAAAGTTTATCTAGACCATTTGCACGAGTCAGCTTGTACAGCCTTGCCTTAAGTGAGGACCTAGGTACAACATGCCTTGTAATCAGGGTTCCAGTGCAAAGGCCTGAGTATTCTCAGAATATTTGTCATGTGTATATTTTGAACTAGAACTCATTTACAATTGTGAGCTACAGTTGATCATGTGATCACTTGGATGAGATTTTCCTTAGAAATTCAAATTTCCATTTGAGGCTTGACTCTTTTTAGCGATTATGTAAGTTTTCTTACTTATAAAGAAGTATAAATTTAATGTGCGATAGAATGTTTATGTGCAAAAGATAAGAAATTGTTCAGGACTTGCAAAGCAAAGTTTAGTGTATTGATGAAAAAGAGCCTGGATGCTATAACAAACCTGTAACTCATTTTTGTCAGTAAATCCAGTGGTACGGAGGAATTTTTCCCTCACAATCTTTACCACAGAATGTTTCAGCTGCTCCTTGAAGGCAAAATATTTGCCTGAAGAATTCATCTCATAGATTAGTTTTTGTCTCCTGTTAACAGATCAGAAGCAGGGTGGAATGTAACCTTTTTGAAAACAATGGTGTACATTGAGTCAGATAATTATCAAAACAATGCTAAGATGAGATTTAAAAAGGAATCCTATGTGTTTTTCAGTTTTAGCAATTTCTATAGAGCAATCCAATACTGGGTTTTTTATACTCAATCAACATTTTTTTCAAGTTTTCTATCAAAGAATACTTTGAATTGTTTCAATACCTTTTTAAAAATTTACCACTGAGCTGGACCATAAAAGTATATAATGTTTATATGTCTTCTCATTCATACTCATCTGTTGCAGTCACTAACTTGAGTTTCAAGAAAAAGATTATTTAATATCCTTTTTATAGACTAAACAGATCTTTTCTCAACAAAAAGTTTTATATCTTTTCAGAGAATCATGATAATTCCAAGCAACTTTATTGCCTGGACGTGGAGAAAAATGCATTTTGAGAGTAAAAATTGAAATACAAAACTCATTTAGACTAGTTAGGACATATCTATCAGAACTCCATATCATTACCTGGACTCCATTGCTTCATTTGTCTGTGGCTCTTGGTCTTCTTTGAGTTCATTTCCAAATTGTTCTCTACATAAAAGAAAAAATTAATTAAGATACTAAATTACATAGTAGTAACCGCTAAATATAAATTTTGGTTACTTTAAAGGTGTGGTTAAAAATGTTATTTAAAGTAAAAATGATATTTATAAATCTTTCAAAAATATAGATTTGTATAGTTCACTTATTGTAAAATATCATGGGACCATCTTGCTTATCAATCAAAATTGTTGTCATAGTCTAAAAATTGAATTTCAACATTAAACTTTACTATTTAGGACCTAGCAGTTTTTCAATTCTGTACTTTCAGGTTTTACACTCAGCATTTAACACTTCGTGCCCAAAAGGTTGAAATGTTCTAGATGTTTAGCTCTTGTCTCGCAATTAATGGTATCAAAAGTGCCACTGCCTTTCGGGAGCCGATTATTGACTTTTCTTCTACACCATTAACTATGAAAGACCTAAAATACATAAGGCTTTCGACAGAGGAATGAGGTAAAAAGTATGAGATTCTTGCCCAAAGGTAATAACACCAACAGTTGTGCTGATCTTTATCTTGGCAATTTAAGACACATGTTACAATAAAATTGGCTTACCTAAATTCATCGAGTATCAGGTTAGCAACGCTTGCAACTTGAGCATGAAAGTCTTCAACAGCCTGTGAACAATTAAACAGATCTCATAACGATAAGTTATCAAAATTATTGATAAGAATAAGGAGTGTGGACTGAACAGCTAATACCAATTAAACACATCTCACCCCATTTGGTTTTCTGAATTGAGAAAAAGGATGCAGATGTGCAATATGTTAATTAGGTCTTAAATAACATATTGTGATTTTGACGTTTCCAAAACTGCTTCAGGCCTTTTCTCATAATTATTTGCCTCCTCTGTGTAGTCAGCAATATAAACTGAGACTCTAAAAATGGCTTCAAAAGTTTAAAATTACAATTTTCAACTTGTTCCTAACCTTGCATTTATACCCGCCTTTAATGAATTGTAAAAATTTGGCATTGATAATTTTACAAGAGGTTAGGCATTTATCCAAGTTGATAACTTTCTTAAGAACCTAAATGTCAAAAGCAATGATGACCTCTTGATGAAAAGTCTCCTCAACAACTATGGTAATGTTGTAAGAAAAAAAACAACTTGTGTTTACTTACTCTTTGTGCTCCATCTGTCCGTTTGGGAAACATGGGCCGTGGTGGGATAAGTTCAGCAACACTGGAAATCACAGCAATAATATTAGAAGTTTTCAGAAGGCTAAGAAATTTGTGCATTTCAAGGATAAAAATTACTGGTTGACAGCAAGAATTATAAGCATAGTGATCCCAATTCTCAAAACTAGTCTAACTGAGTTAGAGGTTGCAATTCGTATAGCACAAATCATAGTTGTTTCGCTACAATGTATTTTTCTGAGCTTGCAATCATTATACCTTTCATTAAATGATCAAAATTTTGTAAAATCCTGTTTATTTACATGCTAAGAAAAAAATAAACAAACTTTTAAAACATTTTTTCTCAAATGAAAATTTTTGCCATCTGACTCATTTGCATTGGTTGCAAGATATGTGGCACACAAACATGTCTTAAAACTTCAACAACCAACTTTAGAGTTAATTTTGACAATTACAAGGTCCCTTTCATAGATAACTTTTTCTTATATCTTAAACACAAAAAAGACAGCTCCATCAAATTTCGACCAACTCTCTTTTATCATGTTAGCTACAAAGTCACCAATGTATTCAAGTATTTCTGCAACCGACACAGCCAGCTATCAAACACTGCCCTGAAGATCCTTTGCCCAGCTCTTTTTTAAACCAACTTTGTTGCAAAAGAACCTTTTTTTCTAATTTAAACTGTTGTCCCATTGAAGACTTTTCTTCATGTTGGGGAAAGAAAAAATCAGCTTGTGCCATAATCAGAGAATATCGAGGATGATCCAATAATTTTAAGCTGCATGGGTATTCATGTTTTCTCACAACAGCCACATTATGGTTGTAGAAAAAAATCACACCTTCGTCAAAGAGTTTGAAGTGCCTATTTCAATTAAAGAGTATAAGCTATCTTGAATAGCTGAAGTGTTGCAGTTTGGATTTCAAAGTAGCATCTGTATGAATATGCCTCAATTGATATCCTGCAAAGGTAAATTGATGTATCTGAAACTAGACTTTGTTTAAAATATCTCCAGGTTTTCAACGAATGGACAAAAAAAGTTTCAGATCATTCCTATATCATACCTGGGACCAATTCTCTCAAATTAGTGACATGCGTTTTGCAAGAGAAAATCTGGACATAAATGGTTTAAACAAACAACTAGAGATTCATATCCTTCCAGTATATGGCTTTAAAACCTTTGTAGTGTTTTCTTAAGTGTTAATCTTTACTTGTTTGCAATTTCATACATATATCCATTACTACTTGTAGATTTTACAGAAAAAAAATATAGAAAGTTTTTTTATGAAACAAATCTTGTAGCTTTAAATGTCAATGATGAAAAAAATTTATCCGCATTCTAAAAAGAACATAACCTGTCAAAACTACTTTCAGTTATACTCATAAGAACTTTCACTGTCCATAGCCAGGCATTCTTTTAATGCATGAGTGCAGTGAGGAAATGAGGGTAAATAGCTTTTCAAAAAGACTAAACGCTGATCTGCCATGACAGGTTCTATTTTGGGCTTAAATGTCTGATATTTGACTCATTCAGAGTACTTGTTAGACTGGTGCATCATTAATTTGTATAACAGTGATGTCAAAGAGAAATACTATTGCAGCCGTCCCCGAGCTGCAGGGTAAAATGCATCAAACTGTTTTTTATGTGTCCCTCTCTGTATATAAACTGCTCTCACCGTTTAGCAAGCGCCTCCGGTGGTCGTTTGGGCACAAGGGGTTTGTCGAGACAGATCTCCACCATCATGTAGGAGCGTGCCTCTGTGTACTGCTGACCTTCGACATTAACCGGTGCCTGACCTTCAGCCTCTGATCCAGTGTCGGATTTCATCTGATTCACCTTAAGCCAAGTTGGGGGGTTGTGTAGAGGTTGTGAGTGGTGAAAGTATAGATGAAAAAGAGATTGTGGTGACAAGGGGAGACAGACAGAAGATATATGATAAGCAGATAAAGAAGTGCAAAAAAGCAAATGTAATGTATGAGAATAGATTCAGCAAAAATTGGGAAGATAGAGTGTGTGCGATAGTAGTGAAAAAAGAATAGTAAGAGATCATAGAAAACAATAAAAATGAGAAAATTTAAAAAAACAGTCAGAAAAGAAAAGAAGAAAGAAAGCGGGGAAAAGATTGGAGACAAAACAAAAACAAATGAATGTGTGATGAAAGCGAAAATTTTAGGGATGTCCAGATAGAAGTTTTGAGGGGTGGGGAAGAAAGGAAAGATAAAGAAAAAACTGTGTGAGTGCTGGGTAAAACCATATTTTTCTTGAACAAAATTAGTACTTAAATGATTAATCAAGAGACTAAAACAAAATGCAAATTAAAAAACAATTCATGAAAGTGTCAATATTTTGGGTTGATTTTGACATGATGTTACAGCATCTTTCTGGTTGGAACATAAGTATTGTATTACTAGTTGGATTTTCACCATTTTCTCTTTCTTTTTATTATTCTTTTGTCTTTTTAAAAGAAATTTTTTTTTATTTACACAGCTTTTACAGCTGCAACAATCACAAATCACATGTTGATGATTGTATTTTGTATTTAGAAGTATATTGATTTCGGTTATAGAATAGTTTATGATCTAATAAAATTATGAGGCAATTTTCGTATTTTGTATTATCTTCTGTAGCCATGCCATTGTGGTAATATAATAGGATATAAAATATTGTAAAAAAATGTTTACAGATCTTGCGTTTGACAAAAAAAGAATATTCAATTTTACTAAACAAAGAAGTATGTGAAAAGAGAGAAAGAACAAGTAAATTCAAAATGTAAAAATAACGAACACTGTTGATCACTGTGTGATTACAGGCAAAAGATAAAATAGAGACTGTGCGGGTGGGGGCAGAGGAAAAAGAACAGGGCACA